>VDFB02062760.1:0-20745 GCA_007258455.2 Sequoia sempervirens
AAACCAATCTTTATGACGCAAGTGCTTTACGAATTACCGAATGCCAATCCATTCGTAAAGCGAAAATTGTAAGAAACCCCATAGTCAAATTTTATACTAACTAATTCCGCTTGCTTCATCGTGAAGACAGATTTGACTCTTCGCAAAATACAGAGATGATCGCCCCTCAACTCCTTTTCAGGTACGGTTCAGATTTTTATAATTTATCTTATAGTAACAAAACTTAAGCTTTGATAAGGTTTTCGTGAATATTCGTTTGAATTTGTACGGACTGTCGATTTAATGTACAGGTTTGATGAGTATTCGTTGAATTTGCGTATATTATTCTTTCGATTTAATGCAAAGTTTGTAATAAATAATAATTGCATTTGTGAATATTATTCTGTCAATTGAAAGTAAAGATTTTAGTGAGTAATCATTGAATTTGTGCCTATTGTTTCGATTTATTTTTTGGTAAAATTTCGTTGAAGCGGTGCAGATTAAATCGATATGATTTTTAGTGAATATTTGTCGAGTTTCTGAAGATATACTGAGTAATGCAAATATTTGTTGATTTCGTGCAGATTATTTCAATTTAATGCAAAGCTTTTAGTAATTCCTCTTTGAATTTACGATGATTATTTCGATTTAATTTTCAGTAAATATTTGTTGAATCTATGCAGATTGTTTCCCTTTTTTCAAAGGTTTTGCCAAATATGCGTTAACTTTGGTATATTATTTCGATTTAATGCTAAGATTTTAGTAATCATGTTGATGAATTTGTGCAGAGTATTGCGATTTAATGTTTAGTAGATATTCGCTGAATTTGTGCGGAGCATGTCGACTTATTGCAAAAGTTTAATAACTATTTTGATTTAATGCTAATTTTTTGGTAGATTTCCGTTGAATTGCTGCAGATTATTTCAATTTGATGTAAAGGTTTTAATAAATTCTCACAGGCGCAGATAATTTCGACTTATCTTACCCTTAAAATGTCCGGAGGTTATGCCAGTCTCCCAACGAGTCATCTTCCTGGCTCCGTGCCTGTATGTAGCCTTTATCTTTTTCCCAAAATTTTAAGTAAATTTTCTTTACTACTGCAATTTAATTCATCACATTTGTTTTTAAAGAATCAAATTATTGTGCTGCTGTGATGTTTGATGCTGGAAATGTTTGGCATTCCTCCTCTCGGAGATCCAATTTGCTATATTTTTGGTTCTGTTTCCCTAAATTTCTGTTAGTGCAAGTCAATGGATGAGCTGTTTGTTCATTTTGGATCAAAATATTTCATCTGAGATGTTTTATGAAAATTAAATCAAAAGAATGGATGAGTTGTTTGTTAATTTTGGATTGAAATCTCTCATCCGAGATGGTTTATGAGATGTTTGTTCATTTTGTATTGAAATTTCTCATCTGAACTGTTTTATGAAAACTGAATCAAAAGAGAAAATGAAAATTCTTCTCTATCCGTCTTGACCAATAGGGAGAGAATCTTTAGCTAGTCAACTGACTTTAGGGCTCAGCCATAAAGAGAGCTCTTGACTATAGGCCAAGGGTATAAATGATATAACGTTTGTTGAAGGGCACAATTGCCTTAAATGCTGTCAAACGGTATCAGCTCATATCTCATTTGGAAAATGCATGAATTTATGATATGATGACCTCGTTGGAAGTATGGGTGATATTATCACAAGAATCAATATTTGAAAGAAACTGAGAATTTCATAATATATCACAATGTGTATGAATTGATCATATGATCGACATGTTGTAAGTAGCAGCGTCTCTCCATATAAAATTTGTTAATATAATACATATGATTATGCCAGGAAAGATATGAAATCGTCATATAATTAACTTGTCATAATTAGTGGGCCAATAGATAATCGCAAGAATCTTTGAAAGAAAGTGCACTTTTGATTCAATCATACACGCATATACAAAGTCACACACACTAAGAGATTTACCTAACAACAAAAGGGTCTTGTTCTTCTAGATTTCAAAACTGGTTTTGTCACTCAATCACTAGAACACAACTGGATGGACTTCAAATCTATTCGCTTATTTAGAAAATTGACTTTAGAGCGTCCACTTTTGAAATAAATCCTCCAAGATTTGTTTAGTTGTCTTCTCAAAGATTTCATGTACAAGGTTATGATCTCAATTGCACACACGTATACATTTATGAACTGGTGTATAGGAGCTATCAAATTCTACTTGTTTAGAAGATTTTTTATATCAGCATGTGATTTTGAAATAATCTTTCCAAGGTTTGATTGGTTGGTTTTTATAAGATATCATGCACTTGGTTCTGATTGCAAATTGCTGCTCAATGCCTACTATCATTGTATAAGCACACTTCAATAATACATGTGCTTCATTCTCTACTTAAGTTACATACTTTAATTGGGTAATTGGGATGTTATAATTTTGGTTGATGTGACAACATTGTTAGGAATAGCCTCCTAAGTCTTTATTTGGCTCGTCACCATGAAACATGAGGGCAACTGCTAGAGCAAATTAACAAAAATAGATGACAGGAGAGTAGAGACAGTCCAAGATTTTCTTCTTCTTGTTATAGACTATGTTTCTTATGCTTGGATAGTAGATACAGTCTACACTTATTTCTTCTTGACATAGACTGTTGCTCTTATGCATTCAATTTCCATTTATATATACTTTCAATCATTTTAATTGTGAGATTGGTATTAGACAATTTGGTAGATTCGATGTACTACCGATTACATAATACTCTAAACATGGCAAATACTGTTTTTGACGTATATTTTATAACTAATTTGCATATACTGATTAATTCTGTTAATTTCTGCACTAGATAGATATATTTCTTTTTTAACTGGCCATATATTCCGAGACATTCTTTAGATGATCACATTATTTTGGGTGTGAAGATTAGTGTGTAGCTCTTCATAACTGTTGCCTTTTACCAGACATTATGCTTCGTTTTCTTATCATGAAATGTTCATGTGTAGGCTGTGATAGAGAGTGATCCGAAGCTGCTGAAATCTGGCGGTATGTATAATCCACTTTGTCTTTCTCTATTTCAATACACATTCAAAATTCAATTTTTTTCCAGATAAAATCCAATGGCAAGTTCCCTTGTGTAACTAGAAGAACCTAAATGATTAGTAATCTTTCTGTTGGTAAAAGATTTACAGTAGCTTGATTCCTGATGATAGAAAATTTATTCAGGATGTGGTAATAAATTTGGAGCTTCTTGTGTAACTCCTAAATAGCTTTGTCAATTGATTATCACTTAAGTTTGATATTCATGAGTGATGGTAGGCCTTGTGATATGCATGCAGAAGCAAACCTACAGATATTTCCACCAACATCGAACACTGGTCTAAGCGGACCATGGGGATATCAACCTACACACAGTGTTGATGGTATGTATTGATCATATGTTAGTGCTATGAAGTAAATAACTATTTTTTCTATAGTCCGAAGTTGTTGCTGACATTCATGTTTTTGCTTGTATTTATAGTCAAACTATCTTAATTCAAAGTACAGCTATTGGCTAGTCTAAAATTTTGTTTACTAGTATTTTATTTCATTTATTCTTTTGCTTGTGGTTAATTCCTAGGAAGTGCCATTGTAAGCTATGCTCATCTTTAATTGGTAGATGCTGATTTTTTGGCTGAACTGCCAATCATTTTTATATGCAACCAGTCTCAAAATGTAAATGCATTGTATGTACTGAAGCAAGAGAGAGAAGATACTAGGTGATGCAGACCAGAATCGGGCACCCGAAGTGGGTAGCCAATTCGGGCAGCCAGATTCAAACTCAAATGATTTTGATGTATGATAACAGCAAATGACACTCTTTAATATTCTGAAAAAACAATTGCAAATTTATTGGCTTAACAGCCTCTCAACAAACAAAAGTAAAAACATGTAGATTCAAATGTTTGACATTACAGTCTTCATGATTCAACCAGCTACTCCTCTATGATTCAACAACATGAACACCAAAAAAATCTATCTCTACCTTTCACAAATCAGAAAATGGAACTTAAGCACCTTCCATGACCGATTTCCCACCTTGTCATACTCCTCTCAAAGGTCCCTGGTCATTTGTTTTACAACTACCACAAAATGTTTCAGCATCCCCCTCTGAAAAAACAAATACCACTTCCACGTTTTATTTAAAATGATCACTAACAATAATAAATTAATAATGGCTGCTGCCGAGTCTGACAGCAGTTGCCTACACACTAATACCATTGCTATGCCACATTAAAAATGATCCAAAAATAATAAGGACTCCTGCCAGGTCTGACAGCAGTCGCCAGACCAAAAATAGAACAAACAAAAAACAATGCAGTCAATACTGACAGCAGCCACTGACCATACCCAGAGATTTGAATCTGCCAAACATAGAAATTAGATGCTGCCACAGAATAACAATTAAATTTCTTGAAACTGCTGCTAAAATAAGACAAGGTAAAGGATTCTTCTACCAGCCGGCTGTGACCAAGAAGATAAAATCTGCAACAAGATAGCAAAGTTACAAATAACGGACAATGATCCACAACCAGCTCCTGCAAAAGAAAGACCCAAGATTAGTCTGGAACTGCTCCTGCTTCACTAGGCAAAGTTGTTACGGAAAGGGTGTGTTTTTGTGTTCAAAGTGAATTTATCCCAATTAAAGGCTAGTCATATAACATTCATACAAATCTTTGGATGCTATGTTATGCACTGTGCAGTGTTAATGTTATAGGATCAGATTTAATAGAAAGCAGAAAATGAACATAAAGAACAAATGAACACAGTATTTATCCTGGGAAAACCCTCCTCTTGAGGGAGAAAAACCCAGCCAATAATATCTCTTATATTATTGAATCTTCAACAAGAATGTTACACATGCAATGAGCCAATAGGTAGGCCAACACACAGCACCACAACTGATGCAAATACAGAACTGAGAGACACACACAGCCAGTGGTTATCTCAGCCTTCTACTCAAGTATCAATCTGCTTCTTGAGATGAACTCGCACACCTCCTATGATCAACAGATGAAGCACTTGATACAAGTGATACTGGAATAAAACTAAATGCTGAATGAATAACAACCAAAAAATATAGAGGCGTGACTCTCCAAACATAGCATGTTGGTTTCAATTGCATGTCAGTTACCTCTGCATGTCAGACTGTATGTCAGTTACCTCTGCATGTCAGACTGTATGCCAGTTACATAAAGATTCTTATGCATGTTGGTTACAATTGACCTAGGTCGACCCAGCCTGACATAGCCATATTTAGATTTTACCAAATGAAATAAATGAGACAGCTGGAAGAATACGATTGACGCTGCCATAAACATCAACACTCCCTCTCAGCTAGGGAGGATACTTCCAGCTGCACAAGACAAATCACCTCATCGTGATGTTAGATATCACCTCAACATGATATCAACCATAATGGCTATAACCTTACTATGGTATGTACAAGTGTTCATCACTTGCATGATGTTGTCACCTCAACATGACTTTCACCATGGCTCTCCCAGAGGGTGAAACACAAGTACAAGATGTTGTCATGGAGTCACACACATAACATCCACCATGACTCTCTTAAAGGGTGGAAACAAGGGCTTTCACCTCAAATCTCGAAGAGAAATGCATTAACAAGGGCTTGCACCTCAAATTCCTCCGTCTCAAAGGAAAATGCATTAACAAGGGCTTGCACCTCAAATCTCCCTCAAGGAGAAATGCATTAACAAGGGCTTGCACCTCAAATCTCTCTCAAAGAGAAATGCATTAACAAGGGCTTGCACCTCAAATCTCTCTCGCAGAGAGAAATGCATTAACAATCGCTGATACCTCAAATCTCTCTCGTAGAGAGAAATGCATTAACAAGGGTTGATACCTCAAATCTCTCTCGCAAAGAGAAATGCATTAACAAGGGTTGATACCTCAAATCTCTCTCGCAAAGAGAAATGCATTAACAAGGGCTGACACCTCAAATTCCTCTGTCTCAGAGGAAAATGCATTAACAAGGGCTTTCACCTCAAATTCCTCCGTCTCAGAGGAAAATGCATTAACAACAGATCTCCATGATGATGAAACTCCCTCTAAAGCTCCAAGTACTTGCATCAACCTTCTGACCTCCTCGTCCAAGGTTGCTTTTGATGAATTGTCAAACTCCCTCTGAATGTAAATTCCTCCTCTTCGAAGAAATTGATCTCAAAGACAACTTGAATAGGTTCTTCGTCTTCAAGAGATGTCTCCAGTTAAGTTTATCTCTTCAGCCTGCATGAATTCCTCACAGGATGCCTCAAGCTCTTCCTCCCTGAATTCCTTAGCTAGTCTCTCATCATCCTCTTGCTCCTCGATCCATCTTGGAAGCATTTTAGAGAGAGATTACTAATAGTTCATAGAACCAAACTATCCCAAAGAGAAATACCAATGCTAGAAGCATACATGATTCACTATCTCAATGTTATAGCATGAATTAATCTACATCATTATTCAAAAGCACAAACATAAGATACTTATCTCTTTATGTTGGTACACTAATGAGCTAGACTTGTAGCTGTGTCTCATCTTCGCCACCTTCACTTGATCTCGCCCTCATGAAAGTGGGAATATGAAACGACTGTTTATCAAAGATTGAAGACTCCATTTAAATCTTGAGATCACATTATGAATCAACGCACCCATACTCATGCGGTGAAAGAGTTTAAGTAATTAAAAGAGTCAAAAAATCATCATGACTTCCTTCCATAAACGTGGTCTTTCGCTTCCCAAGCTTGTAAATAGAGATTGCAGCTCCAAGAAACTGCACTGCAGAAGATAAGTCAACACAAATAGCATTGACTCCATCACTTTCTTTCCATGGCACTTGCACACACAGACTCAACAGCTTTTCCCATGCCTTCTAATCATGTCTAAGATTTACAAACTCAAAAAGCTTTCAAAACTCCATTGAGCCACAAGAGACTGTGTTCCTGTTAGACCAAATCTGATCGGATCTTTTTGTAGACCCGCTCTGATACCATGTTAATGTTATAGGATCAGATTTAATAGAAAGCAGAAAATGAACATAAAGAACAAATGAACACATTATTTATCCTGGGAAAACCCTCCTCTTGAGGGAGAAAAACCCAGCCAATAATATCTCTTATATTATTGAATCTTCAACAAGAATGTTACACATGCAATGAGCCAATAGGTAGGCCAACACACAGCACCACAACTGATGCAAATACAGAACTGAGAGACACACACAGCCAGTGGTTATCTCAGCCTTCTACTCAAGTATCAATCTGCTTCTTGAGATGAACTCGCACACCTCCTATGATCAATAGATGAAGCACTTGATACAAGTGATACTGGAATAAAACTATATGCTGAATGAATAACAACCAAAAAATATAGAGGCGTGACTCTCCAAACATAGCATGTTGGTTTCAATTGCATGTCAGTTACCTCTGCATGTCAGACTGTATGTTAGTTACCTCTGCATGTCAGACTGTATGTCAGATTCTTATGCATGTCAGACTGTATGCCAGTTACATAAAGATTCTTATGCATGTTGGTTACAATTGACCTAGGTCGACCCAGCCTGACATAGCCATATTTAGATTTTACCAAATGAAATAAATGAGACAGCTGGAAGAATACGACTGACGCTGCCATAAACATCAACATGTAGGATAAGTAAGGTTTAACTTTTAAATATAAAATCTTTTAAATAATGGAAATTAATGTAGTTGATATCATACCTATAAACACTTGAAGATAAAAGAGGCACAACTAAATTGTCCTGATGCCTAAAGGAGGCACTCTTTTGTCAAACATCGCTATCTCTTTACAGTAGTGTCATAAGAATCACTTATGCAGAAGTAAATCACACGTGCAGGAATAGATCAGTTATGTGAAAATAAATTGTTTTGAAGAAATATGTTAGTTACTCAGGCATAAATCAACTATGAAAAAAGTTAACTTTTTGAAGCAGTCATCAGTACAACTGGTATATCATCATCAGTTATGCAGACAGTTCCTTATCAGGTATGGAGTCAATATCAAGAATAATTTAGCCACAATAAACTGAATCTACAGACGACATAGGGATATATAAGTCAGTTATGCTAAGACCTAGATTACATGAGTTATAAAAAGGTTTTAAGTCTAAGAGAAAACGATTTTTAATCAGAAAATTTTAAGCAGGATCATAGACAATTGTTTGTGGTGAGGTGCAATACCCATACTGTTCTTGGAATGGACCTATGTTGGCACCTTTACCTGTGTGGGAAGTTTCTATTATTTGGGGGTGCTATTTGGAAAGCCTTTTTCCTCAATTTGGTGTTTCTGTGTTTTTTGTTTAAGCATTATAGCCTATAGGTTTTGTTTTCCAGAAATTTTCAAATTGTAATCACATATTTGTGGGTAATGGGTCTCATCCAGAAACATTTTTGCCATTTATGGGAGGTACTTCAAACATGATTGTGAAGATATTAAAAGGAAGAATATTAAATCAACCTTTTTGTCACAAAAACATTAGAAAGGATTTTTAAATTGACAGAGGACCCTGCTGATTTGAGGAATAAGAGGCAAGTATTTCCGATTCCTTGTTACTGCGGGAGACTATAAATAGGCTAAGTTGCTGAATTGGAATTGGGTATGGGTATGGATATGTGGGCATGGTATGCTGGTACAGCAAATTTTTTTTTGGGGGTTGGGTATCTTTGTACAAAAACATATAAAAACCATAAATATATACCAGTGATACCCTGAGTTTCCGGGATGGGGATGGCAGGGGCCAGTGGGACGGGTCCCCAAGTCCCCGATTTTTCAAGCCAATTTTGGGGATGGCTAGGGGACGACAAAGGGGATGGCTATATAAAATATAGGGAAAATTTAAAATATATAGGGAAATTTTAAATTTTCATATGAAAACATGGATAAAACATACATAATATACATTATAGAACCTTAACATATAACATTTGTGTTCAAAATTTATTGTTAATACTCAATATGCATTCAAAATTCAGAATTCATTGTCAATATGCATGTGAATTGTGATATTAAAAAATAACATACAACTTACAAGTTATAATTTATAAACTTATAACAAAATGCCCAAAGGCTACATTGCTGCCATATAGTTTTACATTATGATATGGAAATCAAAACACAAAAAAACAAAGTACACTGCTGCACCTAATCTGCATCTTCCATCACTGCATCAAAATGAGAGTCCTCCTTTGAGTCACTGCCACTGTGATGGTCCACCTCGGCCAACGGAATCCCAACCAATCCCTTTGGTGTCTCCTCCTCATCAACCTAGGCCACGTCTTCGGGATCAATATCCCATCGTAAAGTTGGAGTCTGCCAATACTCTGGAGTCAGACGATCTTGAAGCCGAAGAGCACTATGCACGACCACTAGCTTCTATGCTTGTCTAGAGGTAAGTTGTAATGTCCCCTTCTCGAGCATGATCTTTTCAGTTGACCGTTGGCCTATTCTGGAGACCTGTAGGCTACTCGGAAGGTGAAATTAGGGTTTCGTGTTTTGGAGGTTGCTATTGCTCATGAGTTGATGATTGAATGGCGGATTCTTTTTGGGTTTTCAGAGAGCTTCGTAGTGGTGTGTTTTTCTTGGCATTCCGAGCACCTTCAGGAATTTACTATTTTTAGTAAATTCTATTTCTGGTAGTGGTCATGTCGTTCTCGGCACAGTTGGCTTTCCTCTTCAGTCGACTCAGTTGGTTTGTTCAATTTTGGCCTTGGGATGCATTTTCGGAGAGATAAGTTCATTTCATTTAAATAATGTTATATTTTAATGTTATAATACCCCCTTGGCCTAGTCTCAAAAATGAAGCCTTGAAGAAAGTGACGCCTTTTCTTGGAGGGAAAAGAATCAGGGTTTCTAGAAGCTTCTGGAGGGGTCTTCACAAAATTATAAAAGGAAGTCTTGGGTCTTCATTTGGCCATCTTTTGTCTACAGGAATGTTATGCTGCCAGAATGGTATTGGGACTGCTTTGAGGAATGTATGCCTCCTAGCTTGGCATTGCTTCTTGCTTGAGAGATAGCGACTAGTGATGAGGTAGTTGTAGTTTGAGTGATTTGTAGTGAGATTTCTGCATTGTAGTAGTTGTGTGGCTTTGTAGTTCAGTTTTATGCATATTAGTGAAATTCTAGAATTGCCTCTTCCTTATAGCTGATTGTTGTTTTTATTCATAAGTCAAAAAATACAAAAAGAATCATTCTGGGTATTGCATTTATCTCTTTGTCTGTGAGGGGCGACCCTTTCCTCTAATTTGCAGATTTTTTGGTGAAGTATTGAATTTTTAAAAGCAAATCGCCCTTCCTTGAGGGCCGTACCATTTGGGACTGCCTTGAAATTCGTGCATAAATTATATGAGGTCTTTTGGGTTAGTTTTGTGATTCAATCTTGGGCGCCATCATCCTAGGATCATTATGCATTCTGTCTCGGGGATTTTGAGTGAGTTTGGAGTGAGTTGTGAGCAAAATAGTGAGTTTTAGGGCTGCTGTTTATGCATTTGAAAAACAGGACTGTCAAAAATCAGATTGTCATGTTGGTCTTTAGAGTGGAGTTTCTGATCTAAGCTTCCTTATCCAGTAAAGGAGATTCAATATATTGTTGCAGCACTATTTAACTCTTGATTCATGTTCGTAGCAAGACATTCTCTATCATGTTGTAAGTTGAATAGTAGTACTGTCAGCATTCTCACTTATTTTCCTTAACTGCAAAACACATTCTTGATCTCGGGTTGGAAAGCACATTCTTGACGTCGAGTTACTTCAGCATAATAATTGGTAGGGATCCTCTGACTACATGCTCGTCGTTCTCCGACGCATTTCTTGGTTAGAGTTCTTTGTATCCGCATTGTATTAAGACCTTCTGATCATATGCTTGTCGTCATCCGGCGCATTCTTGGTTAGAGTTCTTTGTATTAACATTTCATTAAGACCCTCTGACCATATGCTCGTCGTCATCCGGCGCATTCTTGGTTAGAGTTCCTATTTAGCATTGCATTGAGATCCTTTGACCATATGTTCACACCTTGCCCAACTTGGGATCCTGGTGTACATTCTTGGTTAGAGTTGAATTCCGCATCGTTTGGTTTAAGTGCTAACCCTAACAATTGTGTATTGCTCTGCTTATTGTAATTGAAAAATTGAAAAAAATTGGTTCGGTATATTTCATAAGTCTAAGTCTATTCCTTTTGAGGGAGTGGATAAAGCTATGTGGACCAATTCCTCTCTGTAGTAGAGGAATTGACAACTTGTGCAAGGAGGCGAGTGGCAAGTATCTTCAATTGTGGTGTATCCCTCCCATGCTATGCCCACCATCCAATAGGGTCAGTTTGAGCTAATATAGCTGTAGCCAACCTCACCTGTGGTTTACTCAATGTTGGACCACAAAGATTTGCAAAGTCAAGGAATTGTGTGTGAAGTATTGAAGCCTGCTCTTGTGAATACATTTGATCAATGGCTCATGTGAATCCATCTAAAACCTCTGGGTTGTCACATGGAGGCACCCTACCATCCCTTGGTGAATACCATCTGGGACTTATAGCAAAGACAACCATATGATGTGGGATGTTCATTGTTTTCCACCTCCGCGTCACAATTGGTAGGTAATATGTTGCTCATATAAACTCAAAGTAGGATCCTTAGCCAAAATTGTTTGCTTTATCTTCCCAAGCATACTGTCAAATGTCTCATATATCTCTCCAAGACTAGGAGAGTTTGTATCAACATATCTAATGACATCTACAATAGGTGAGATGAAAGAGCAAATATATCTGCAAAATGCAAACAAAAAGTTCAAAATAATTAATTGACAAGTTAGAATCTTTGAAAGTTGGAACATTGGACAATAAAATTAAAATATTAAAATTAGAAATTTAATATGAAAATCAGCAATCTAATAATTAATTTTTAATAAAATCAGCAATTTGATAATAAAATCAACAATGTCTTACCTCACATTGGACCACCAATCGTCATCAAGGATCTTTGTTTGATGGATTTTCCTTGAGTAGAACTTGAATTAGGCCATCTAGTCCACTTTGAATTCACCATCATCAATTATAGAGGCTCATGCACCTCAAGCATCCTCTCCAACAAGATGAAGTATGTGGTATAACTATATTCATTAAAAGGCAAAAGCAATACAAGGCTTAATGTACTTGGAAATTCAAATTTGGAATACAAATGTTTGAAGTTTCAAAATTTGAAAGTGAAACAAAATGAAGTGGCATACCTTGTTGGAAAATTCATTGTTAGTGTTCACATAAGTTAATAATGTGAGTTGTTAACACAACGCACGTATGTGAACGCAATTATTTGTTGAGGTTTGTTTATTTGTTTATGAGTTGCTAGAATAACTCGTCTATGTAAAGGGGAGTTGTTATAGAAGGTATAACAACACTCCTTTGATGTAGGATATGAAAAATCCTAAATATATGTTTGTAAATATGAATATAGAATACAAACAATATCATTCTGGTGTGCTGCTCTAAAAATAATATGGTATTAGAGCTTGCCAAAATCCACAGTGAAAGCTAAAATGTGAGTGCATCCTATGTCAAAGCTGTTGATGTTATAGCGGCAAGAGATATCTTTCTCATGAAATTTAAATAATAACTAATTAATAAGGCAAGTCGGCCTTAATCACAAATTATATTATTTCTTAAAAGGAGGCTGACCTAAGTGAAGAGTCACCATATTTTGTAGATATACAAGGTGGAGTCCATTCATTCAAATCATCAAGTCATTCTCATTTTCGCATTCTTTCAAGAAGGAGCAACAAACCATCTTGTAGCAGCAGATCAACTTCAAGAAGAAACATATTTATCTTTGCATCAAAGGATAGGTGCTATTAATTCATTGTATCAATTCGCCCTTGAGAAGGGTCTGGTTGTAAAGTGTTGGCGTAAAATCTAACACCTCTGGAGTGCAGGTTTGTACGGACAGCTATGTACACTACGCAATGAGTGCTCTTCAAATTAGGAGGGGAAGCTCCCTCGTTGTGCTGGAATGCATGGAAAAGGAAAGTAATCTAAGTCCTATCTTTTTGTTCTCAGCTGGAAGAGGCACAAGGTTAAGAAAACCAAGAACGTTGCAGCTAAGGATTTTCTGGTTTCGCAGATCATTAACTACAACTAAGCTAACTACTTTAAATCTATCCAGTTTCCTCAAGAAAACAGAACATGAGGAAATGGAGCAAGGATTGACTATTAGACGATAAACGTGTTTAGATTCTCTACTTGAAGGCAAGGTGGCGCATCTATCAGCTCAATCTAGACAAGTTTATTGGGCACAAAACAGATTTAAGAATTTACCATGATGATCTTATGAAACCCTATGTGGCATAACACTTGATCAAAACAGTAAAGACTTTACAAAACAGCTTTATCATCAAAATCTTATGAAACCCTGTGTGGCATAACACTTGATCGTAATGATAAAAGATTCACAAAACAGATTTATCACTGTAATCCCTCGAAACCATATGTGGCATAACGATTAATCACAATGGTAAAGATACACAAAACAGATTTATCATCACAATCTCTTGAAACCCTATGTGGCATAACAATTAATCACAATGATAAAGATGTTCAAAACAGATTTATCTAACTATGGAAAGAATCCACCATTACAATTGCATGAAACCCTATGTGGCATAACAATTAATCGTAATAGCGAAGACACATGAACAAATACCAAAAGAGTAATATTGAGGGCAAGGTAGGCGCATCATATATTTCTCTCTCAAGCAAAAGTTAATTACAAATGAGCAAAAGCTCTTATTTATATACATCAAGGTGTAGGGAACCCTAAAATCACCTTGTGTTAACTAATCCAAAAATGCATGCAAGATTAATTATTAAACCCTAATGAAGTAAACTATACGATTAGGGAAAGCTACCATCGTTAGCAGGGTACAAATAACCTAAATGGACCATGTGCAAGCATGCACGTCCTTATTTAAAGCAAAGTTAACTGGACACTACCTTCAGTTAACTGGAAACCCTAACCCTAACTCCTGTGTTGATAATTCCAAGGACGAGATAAGCATGTGTTAAGTCAGCAAGTAAACTCAAGACTGAAAGTCGAGTTAACTGCTGCTCATGACTCAATCCTCGAAATTAACAGCAGGTTCCAACTGGTAGATCACTCCATGTCATCTCGGTCTAACACTTTGACCAAAAACTCATCAATTACTCTGTCTTCTGGCACTTTGACACTGTCCAAAAATAATAATCTGCTTCTTCAATTCTCTGTCGCTTCCTTGATCGTATGCATGCATTCTTTGACATCTTCAGCCACTTTCTTGAAACTAGCTGAAATTACTGAAACGTGATCCAGAACCTCCATCAAGATATCACAAACATGCTTCTGGAACTTAGTTTGCACAACCTCGAGATCAGCGTAGGTACCATCTTCATGAAGATAATGGCATAGGATCTTAGTGACTTTGGCGGCTCCGTAAATGAAGTGGTGGCCTCTATTTCTTCTGCAGCTTGACGCTTCTGATGCAATCATGAATTAAGACCGATTTGGTCTTGAATTTAGTCTAGTTGAACCGCCTTCTGAAAAACTTGCCCGTTGACTGTGAACATGGCTATATTCTGACAACTTTCTCTGGAAAGCTAAAATGGCCCCTGGTGAGGCTAAAAATACCCTATCGGAGGATAATTTTCACCAAAAATTCTGAGACATGGGTTTTGTCTGGAAAATGATTCTAAGACAACCCACAACGTCAAAATTGTGAAAAAACACCGTTTAGCCTAACATGCAAAGACTTTTCAGTCGAGAACTGCAGGGGTTTTTAGAGCTTCCCGGGGCAATTTTTCTTGAGAAAATCCGGAACATGGGTTTTACAACGGAATTCTGAACAAACCCAGATGATGAGATTTTCAAAAAGATGTGATTTTATCCCACATGCAAAGAAATCTTCGGAAAAAAGCACAGAGATTCAGAATGAAGGCTGCGGGGCAATTTTCTCGAAAAAATCTAAGACATGGGTTTTGCTGCTAATGCTGAAGTATGCGAACCCAGATGATCAGATTTTGAATATGTGTTGAATTTCTTTGACATGCGAAGAAAGTACCTAAGATGAGAAATAGAAGAAATAAGACAGAAGATAGAAAGTTTTATTTGCTCTGCTTCTGAAGAATTCGCCAATCTCTTTTTGGAACTTGATAAAACCTGCATGCAAAGTGAAAATAAAGTCTGGAATCTTCTTCCTCTGAACAATCTGAATCCGTTGCTATGAAGAACGCTGAATTCTGACACCCGTAGCACCTTTAGCTTGCTGGTCGCTCAAGAAGAATATGAACTTCGAAGCTAAAGATGATGAAATAATGGACGCCATTGCTGAAATATATAGATTTTCATTTATGAAATTCGCACAAGGCACTAAAGCTTGAAAAATGGCGCTTGGCTTCTAATTGGACCTTATTTTAGTTAACTGGAACTGAAATAAGCTAAATAAGTCGCCATGCATTAGGGTTTCCCTTTCAGTCTTCAGTTAACCACTCCATGCGACTTTGGCTTCAGTTAGCAATCTTTATCAAGTTCGCCATCTTCACATTTGCCTTATATTCACAAATTTGACCTAAGGCGACCCTTTAGATAACTAAAGTTAGCACTCAAGAATTCGCCATATTTCATGCAATCCATATTCTAAATATAGCGACCCTTTCAAGACTTCAGTTGGCCTTCAAGAAGTGAATGCGCCAACTTCACATGCTAAAAATAACAACCCTTTTGGAACTAAAGTTATCATTTCTTGCAAAATGCGTAGCTTCACTAATTTATGCTTCATCAATAAAATCTAAATATGGCGACCCTTTTGATAAGTTCAGTTAACACTCAAATTCGCCATACTTCACAAATTTATGCTTCACAATTTAATTCGTCCATTTCAGAACTTCAGTTGACACTCAATGAAGCGCCATCTTCACACAAACTTCACAATTTTGACCAAATTCGCCATGCATGTGAACTCTAGTTGACATTTACTGATAATCTTCAGTTAAGTCAACATGCAATCAAGTTAACTCAACATGCAAGATAGTTAATTGAACATGCAAACTAGTTAACTCGACATGCGAACTGAAAGATCACTTCACATGCCAATATACGAACTGTAGATGACAACCCATAAATCGTTTAGTCTAACTGCAGTCAGAACTCCAGTTAAGGCGTCCATTCAACCCTCTTTCGAAAAACCAATTTTGACCTCTTAAGCGAATTCCAGACTTAGCTAAATTTCATGAAAATTTAAGCTTAAACCTCTGCCGGGACCTCTGTTCATCCTCTGATACTGGCTGACTGACTCCTCCGATTGACTGGCTGACAGGTGCATCACAGAGCTGAGCAAAAACTGATCAAAAGGTATCTTGAGACTGGAAACCATAAAACTGACATCTGAAGGCTCAAAAATCCAAGCGCCTTTTTCAAAAGTTGCGCTTTTTCTCAGACTTGGTCAAATTTTGACTTCTGCAATTCGTACGAAGGGAAAAATAAATCCTTCATAATTTCTGATTTATCAACTTTCAGGACAGGATCTCAGGTTCACTGCGAAGCTGACTTCATTCTGCATGACAGCTGCAAAGGCACATTTCCCCAGAAAACATCATCTGAGGGATGAAAAACAAGGGCGCCCTTTTGAAAAACTGCTCTTTTCATTCCAGACTTGGCCATTTCTGGAATTGACTAGAATAACACAAAAACTCCAACTGCAAGCTGCTGAGACATCCTCTGATCTGACGAAGATAGGCAACGGAAAGCTGAAAGTAACACAGACACATTGACTATTTGATATCATCAGAAAGAAAGCATTAAAGGCTTGAAAAGCTCAGGCGCCTTTCTCAAAATGTGCTCTTTTGCTTTTTCCTCTGATATTTTGACCAAGATTTGATCCTACGTTCGACCTCAGGTTCAGGCACTTCAGCAACTCAGATTCCGCCACTGACGGATGCGTCGCGAAGCTCGAACAAAAGTGAGATAAACATCTTGGGTAGCATTTAGCCAAAAACCTACATTTGGCACCTCAAAAAGATGGGCGCCTTTTCCAAAAGCTGCGCTTTTCTCTAGTGTTAGCCAATTCTCGCTTTCGCCTTGTTTTGCGCTATATCTTCCATAACTTGCCCGAAACAGGTCCGCTTGACAAGCTTGATAGCTCACTGCGAAGCTAACGTGATGCCGGAGAAATGTCTGCTGGAAGTGACAAACCCTAAAAACAGGATCTGGACCCCTAAAAGATAGGGCGCCTAATTGAGAATGTGCTCCCTTCTCCAGAGATAGAAAATTTTGGTGATTTTCCTTCAGATTTTCATTTTCCTTGAATTACTTCAGTAACAGACTGACATGACATTGACACCAACTCCATATTTGAAAACCCCAAAAACGACCTTCTGACATCACTTTTAACAAGATTAAGACTCAATTAAGCAAAATGCCTTACTGAAGCAAAAATTTTGGTTTTGGGTACAACATAAAGTAGATTTCTGCACTTTTATCTAATATATAAGAGATATATATTTTGCTGGGTTTTTCTCCCTCAAGAAGGAGGGTTTTCCTAGGATAATTTTTGCTGTGTTCATTGTTAACTGTGTTGAGTTTTCTGCTTATGTCAATTCTGATCATAAAACTAACATGGTATCAGAGCAGGTCTAAGAAAAGATCTGATGAAATGTGTTTAAGCATAAAGGCAAAATTAACTCATTGTTTATCATCTCAATTGCTACGGCAATGGTGTACATATGAATGCGTTTGTGGAGTATTTGAATCATACTTGTCTTGGAGATTTGGGAGCCTTGATGGTTTATGACATTTCGAAAAATTCTAGTTTTGATAATGTGCAGTAGTGGCTACGTGAGCTGAGAAATCATGCTGATTCAAACATTGTTATCTTGATGGCGGGCAATAAATCTGACTTGAATCATCTACAAGATGTGTCTGTAGATGATGCACAAATATTTGTTGAAAAGGAGGGCCTCTCTTTTATAGAAACTTCTGCGTTGCAGTCTACAAATGTTGAGAAGGCCTTTCAATCAGTTCTTACAGAAATATACCATATAGTTAGCATAAAGTTACTTGCAGCAGCTGAGGGGTCCTCTACTGGACCTGGTCAAGGATCTGCGAGTAGTGTTGAGGATACTAGAGTTGCTGGAGTGACTGTGAGAAAGCAAACCTGTTGCTGTTAAGTGATGCCACATGCATTATTTGTTTCCATCATTTCCTATCTTCTTATAGATTAGTGTTGCACCTTTTAAGCTTTGGGCTGAGTGGCCTCTTTGCAAACGTGTTAGAGGGGCACATTTTATGTCGGTGAGACTACGCCAAGTGTGGTCAACTAATTGTCATGAGCTTCTAGCCAGCCTCTAATTGGTTTAGGTTCATTTGTTATGTGCTTTAAGGGTTGCAGCCAACAATTGGAGTCCTATTCTGGGCATATTTGAAGGTCTTGTGTCCATGTATTTGTTGCATGAAGACGTTTTTCTGAAGTTGCAGACGTTTTTTTTAATCTTTCCATTGCAGCAGATTTGAATCTTTAAGTGGAAAGATTTGGAAAGAACAATTGGTGGATTGTGAGGAAGATTAATCAATAAAGAGATAAGTATTTCATACCCTTGAAGAATAATGTTCATGAATTTTTTTATGTAGTTATTAATTCATGCTATAACATTGGGATAGTGAATCATGTATGCTTCTAGCATTGGTATTTCTCTTCGGGATAGTTTAGTTCTATGAACTATTATTAAACTCTCTAAAATGCTTTCAGGATGAACCGAGAAGCATAAGAGATTGCATTCAAGGGAGGAAGAGCTTGATGCATCCTATGAGGAAGTCATGCAGGCTGAAGAATGGAGACATAGCTTTACAGCTATGGGACTGAGTTGGTGGAACATAACTTCACTGAAGACATCTCTCGAAGAGGAAGAACCTATACAGATTGTCTTTGCGATCAGTTTCTTCGAAGAAGAGGAAATAACATTCAGAGGGAGTTCGACAAACCAATAGAGGCAACCTTGGACGAGGAGGTCAGGAGGTTGATGCAAGTACTTGGAGCTTCAGAGGGAGTCACATCATCATGAAGATCTATTGTAGTGTATATTTCTCTGTGACAGAGAAGTATGAGGTGAAAGCCCTTGTAATGTATATTTCTTTGTGACGGAGAAGTATGAGGTGAAAGCCCTTCTAGTGTATATTTCTCTTTGACGGAGAAGTATGAGGTGAAAGCCCTTGTAGTGTATATTTCTCTGAGACGGAGAAATATGAGGTGAAAGCCCTCGTAGTGTATATTTCTCTGAGACGGAGAAATATGAGGTGCGAGCCCTTGTTCATCTCTGAGACTGAGATGAGATGTCATGTTGAGAGACTCCATGACATCACGTTGAGAGACTCCATGATGAACTCTTTGTACTTGTGTTTTTCCACACATGGGAGTAGCCATGGTGGACGTCATGTTGAGAGACTCCATGATGACATCAGGTTGAGAGACTCCGTGATGGGCACTTGTACGTGTGTTTCTTTCCACACATGGGAGTAGCCATGGTGGACGTCATGTTGAGAGGCTCCATGATGACATCACGTTGAGGGACTTTGTGATGAACCTTTGAGCTTTCCACAAATGGGCGTAGCCATTGTGGGCGTCATGTTGAGAGACTCCATGATGTGTATATCTGGAAAGATACCTCCCTAGCTAAGAGGGAGTGTTGATGTTATAGCGGCGGGAGTAGGGCTTAAATTTGACGGTCAACCTTGCCTGCCAACAATTTTTTTAGTGACGGTTATCTATTCAAAGGTGCCCTTAAAACATTATGATATACCTTAGTGTAAGTAAAATTATATATAAATCAAATATATATATCATTATAATTCTATATAAAATTTGACAGTCTATCCAAAATCTCTCCTTTCATCTGATACAATCTTCTTAAAATTTTGATTGAATTTTACGACAAAAATCTCTAAATACGGTCATACGGCCATCAAATTTAAGCCCTGGGTGGGAGATATCTTTCTCTCGAAATTTAAATAATAAATAATTAATAAGGCAAGTTGGCCTTAATCACAAATTATATTATTTCTTAAAGGAGGCCGACCTAAGTGAAGAGTCACCTTATTTTGTATATATACAAGGTGGAGTCCATTCATTCGAATCATCAAGTCATTCTCATTTTCGCATTCTTTCAAGGAGGAGCAGCAGACCATCTTGTAGCAGCAGATCGACTTCAAGAAGAAACATATTTATCGTTGCATCAAAGGATAGGTGCTATTAATTCATTGTATCAATTTGCCCTTGAGAAGGGTTTGGTTGTAAAGCAGATTTCTGCACTTTTATCTGATATATAAGAGATATATTTTGCTGGGTTTTTCTCCCTTGAGATGGAGGGTTTTCCCAGGGTAATTTTTGCTGTGTTCATTGTTAACTGTGTTGAGTTTTCTGCTTATGTCGATTCTGATCATAAAACTTGCTGTACCCAAAACCAAAATTTTTGCTTCACTAAGGCATTTTGCTTAATTGAGTCTAAATCTTGTTAGAGTGTTGTCAAATGGTCATTTTTGGGGTTTTTAAATATGGAGTTGGTGTCAGTACTATGTCAGTCTGTTGCTGAAAAGATTTAAGAAAAGTGAAAATCTGAACGAAAAACGTCAAAATTTTCTATCTCTGGAGAAGGGAGCACATTCTGAAATAGGCGTCCTATCTTTTAGGGGCTCAGATCCTGTTTTTAGGGTTTGTCA
>VDFB02062761.1:0-27756 GCA_007258455.2 Sequoia sempervirens
GAGGGGCTTGGTGAGAATGTCTATCCTCTGCTCATCAATGCTAATATACTTCAACCATATAGCCTTCCTCAATACCATATCTCTAATGTAGTGGTATTTGATCTCAACATGCTTAGTTTTATCATGAAACACATGATTGAGGTAAAGCTTCACACAGCTCTTAGTTATCACAATGAATGATAGTAAGCTCCATTGATTTCAAACAATCATAAGGAGCTTCCTAAGCCACAATGCTTCCCCTGAGCTACATAAGCCGCAATATATCACTTATTGTGCCTCAATGCTACAGATGACCGGTCACGCATCTGTGATATCATCGCGAAATCCCAAAATCATAACATCTAGAGGTGCTCTTTCATCAATGACACACCCCCCGCCCAATCAAAATCAGTTTAACCATGCAACTTCAAATCCACACCTGAAGAATATCTCAACCCATATTCAACTGTGCCACGCAAGTATCTCAAGATATGTTTTGCTGCAACAAGATGTATCTGCCTTGGTTCACACATGAACTGACTGAGTGCACTCACTGCATAGCAGATATCTAGTCTAGTGTTGACTAGATACATCAAAGATCAAATCAACTACCTGTACATCATGGGATCCACCAAATATGAACTAGCTACAGCCTCCTTCAACATAAGTAAGTTGGTCTCCATAGGCGTAGACATGGATTTGCAGTCCATCATACCAAACCTCTTCAAAATATCAATGGTATACTTCCCTTGACTTAGAATAATCTCATCTGGCTTCTACCATACTTCTAAGCCAAGGAAGTAATGCATGAGACCAAGATCCTTCATTTCAAATTCAGAAGCTAACTCCTCCTTGCATTTAATAATGAGGTGTTCTTCTCCAGTAAGAATCAGATCATCAACATAGAGAACCAAGATTATTGCTTCGCCATCAATTACCTTGAAATACAAGTTAGAATCAAGATCGCTCTTGGAGAAACCCAAGCCACTGTAACAATCAACTTTTCTCGGGCATTCACATGCACGAGGAGCCTTCACTTTAAGACCATACAAGGCCTTCTTCAGCCTGCAAACATGAGACTCCTTCCCATGTACTTCAAACCCATCAGGTTGCTCAATATAAACTTCTTCCTCGATCACACCATTTAGAAAAGTTGTCTTCACATCCATTTGATGAATCTTTCATCCTCTAGATGCAACAATGGCAATGATGGTTCTGACAAAAGTATAGCAAGCAACAGGAGCAAATGTTTCTTCATAATCAACTCCCTCTTTCTGTGAAAACCCATGAGCCACAAATCTTGCCTCGTACTTCTCAATGCTCCCATCACCAGATCTTGATCTTCAAGAGCCATTTAGAAGATACCACATATTTGCTCTCGGTCTAGGAACGATGTCCCAAACATCATTTTTGAGAATGAATCGACACTCTTTCAACATAGCATCTCTCCAAACCCGCTGGACTAGAAGCCAACACCGGAAGGCCTTACTCAATAATCCTACTCATCAAAAGCAACATAACCGAGAACTTATGAAGCATCTTTACTCAAGGCTCCTCTGGTGTTGCAACCTTTCTCGGCCTCGCATTGTTTTAAGCCAAGCCCAGAGGGGTCTTTTCTTCCAATCACGATCGGTAGGCCCATCAAGAGGGTTCCAAGGGTTCAACTATTTATCATCTTCTTTGGTTCAGAGCCTCCTCCTCAATCTCGTGAGCATGGTCAACTTCCATATCCCGGTGGAGACTCTTCATTATCGATCTCCATATGAGTGCCCTTGGGTCTTCTGAATGCAACATCTTCTTCAAATGTGACATCTCTACTGATCTCGATCAACTTCTGGCCTGGAATGTAGATTATGTAGGCTTTTGATGTCTTACTGTAACCTACAAATATCCCCTTCTTGCCAGAAGGCTCCAACTTTGTCCTCTTTTCCTTCGGTACATGAACATACACTAGACATCCAAAGATCCTCAAATGACTCACTTCTGGCTTCTTCCCAGTAAAAGCTTCTTCAGGAATCATGTTTTCCAAGATTCGGTGAGGACTTCTATTCTAAACATAGACTGTTGTCTTGGATGCTTCAGCCCAAAGGAAGGTTTGCAGATCTTGGTCATGAATCATGGCTTTAGCTGCTTCCACGATAGATTTGTTCTTCCTCTCAACAACACCATTCTGTTGAGGATTATAAGGGACACAGAACTCCCTCTTAATCCCAGCTTCAATGCAAAAATTTTGAAAACTGCAGGAAGTGTACTCTCCTCCATTGTCGGATCTCAGGACTTTGATTTTCTTCCCGAATAGGTTCTCTACCTAAGCTTTGAATTCCTTGAACCTTTCTAATACCTCCTCAGATTCTTTAGATTTCAAGAAATAAATCCAAGTCTTTCTAGAGTAGTCATCAATAAAAAGAATGTAATACAAGAAACCACTCGAAGAAGCAACAAACATTGGACAACATAAATCAGAATGAATGAGATCTAGAATACATTTGGATCTACTTTCTCTACTATGAAATGGACCTTTTGTATTCTTACCCAAAGCGCGGCCTCTGCAAGTACCTTCATGCTCCTGGTTGAACTTCGGAAGGCCCGTGACCATCTTCTCCATGATAGGTAGAGCTCGGAAGTGAAGGTGAGCCAATCTTCGATGCCAAAGTTCACACAAACTTGAAGAATCATGCACTAGAGCCTGAAGTGGACGAGTGCATAGCCTGTAGAGGCTCTCATGTCTAACTCCAATCACCCGAGCAATCTTGAAGTTGGAATTCTTCGTCCACACAAGAACTTTGCCTTTAGAGAATGCAACTTGGTAACCCTTGTCTTCCAAGGCTGAAATGGAAACAAGGTTTCGCTTGATGCCTGGAACATATAGAACATCACACAACTATAGGGAAATGCCAGAATCCAAGTGGAGAGTGGAGGTCCCAATTCCTTTCACCGAGTAACTAGCATCATCTCCAATAATGACTTGTTCACTAGAATCTCTCTCCACCAAATTTTTTAAATGCTCCCTAAATCCGGTGATGTGGCGAGAGGCACCACTATCAATCAACCAAGTGTTGGTGTCGATAGGTACATTGCTTGACAATGCTGAATAGAACAAGTATTCACATGAGTCCATCTGTGGAGAGACTTCATCAACATCTGCAACAGTGGCCTGCTGCTTAGGGCTAGTTGGACAATCCTTAGCAAAGTGACCATACTTGTCACATTTAAAGCATTGGACTTTGGAGAGGTCCCTCTTCTTCTTGAATGCGGGAGCACCATCAATTCCTTTATCTCTATTCCTCTTGATATATCCTTTCTTCCCATCTTTGCCTTTTTTCTTCGAGGATTGAGAGGCGAGAACATGGATGTCTTCATTAGTTGAGCTTTGACCAATTCCTCTAGCAACCAATCTAGACTCCTCTTGAATGCAATTCGCCCTCAATCAATCAAACTTGGGAAGTTTTGATCTTGCACTAATACCTTGAATATAGGACTCCCAAGATGAAGGGAGACCATTAAGAACAAGCATGGTCAAGTCTTTGTCATCAACCACATGACCAATTGTAGAGAGATGGTCTCTCAATTCCGAAATCTTCATGAAGTAAGCAATAACAATTTCTCCTTTCGCCATCTTCACATGATGGAGTTGTTGCTTCAGTGCAATTGCCCGGCTTGTGTTGTTGATTTCGTACATCTCCTCCAAGGTTTTGAACATTTCTCTTGCCATCTTCAACTTGGAGACAATCGGAACAATATGATCCTTCATGGAATCAACTAACATCTTCTTCGCCTTAATATCTTTCTTCCTCCATTGAACCTTCTCTTCCTCATCCGTAGGCTCAGGGACTTTGCTCTCCACAAACTCAGCCAATTCATTTTCCTCCAAGGTGAGCATAATTCTGAATCTCCATGATGTGAAATTTGTTGCTCCCTCAAGTCTATCCTCAATCTTAGGACCGTTCACCATCTTGACGAAGAGATAGAAGTAATCAACGATGAGGGAGAGAATAAGGAGTATCATTGTAATACAAAATCTGATCAAGATCTTCTTCAAACCTGCTCTGATACCATGTTAGTTTTTATGATCAGATGTAATGCACAGAAAATTAATTCAAAATCAGACAATAACACAACAGATACCCTGGGAAAACCCTCCTCTTGAGGGAGAAAAACCTAGCAACAATATATCACTTATATATTGAATCACAAAGAGAAACTCCTTTACAATAGAGGCCGATAATGAGGCCAAGAATATGCACCACAAACTGATGCAATCTCAGATATAATCAGATGTAACTCGCTGAAGATGAATCTCAGCCTTCAACAATATCAAACTGCTCTTGTATATGAACTCGATCTGCCTTGTAGATGAACTCGCACTTGAGATGAATAAGAATGGAATGAATCGATGATATCTGAATGAATAAGAAACAATGAAATGCATCGATCATATATACAAGTGAGTGGAAAGGTCGTGTCTCTTCAAGACAAATCGGCCTATATAGAAAGATGTGTCTCTTCAATAAATCATGTCCAATCAAGGTATGTAATCTTCAAGAAGTCGGCCTCATAACAAATCGTGCCTCCTCATAATAAATAAATATTAATCATCATTTAATAAATGACGCATCATTTCATGAAATTGCTTTCACTAATTAAATAGCCGATAGGCTACAATTTAATTGATTCTTTATTCGATCTAGGCTGGAAAAGATGACCGACGTTGCCAACATCAACACTTACTATTTATAGTAAGTCAGTTGAGTGTCAGTGGCCAACCTTTCTATTTTGGGAAAGGCACCTGGATGAGTAGTGGTTTTTGTGGTTGACCTTCTGGTTCTAACAGAATCAAAAAAATAATGAGTATTTTTGGAGTTATGTCATTTTGATTATTAATAAAGTAATACTTTATTAATAATTAATTATAAAGTGCATATTATAATGTTTCATGTTGACTTTATTATAAGGGGGCGTTATAAAGTCAATTATTAAAGTGCATTTATGATGTGTTGGGCGCCCAAGTAATAAAATAATATAAAGTCACATCAAAAGCAATTATTAATGATTTTAAATGATTAAAAGGGCCTCTTGAAGAAATCGACCCAATGAAGGAGAGTATAAAACGTTTTGAAATGCAAATGAATGCATTCTTGATCATTTTTATCAAATTGGCCTTGAGCTTTGCATTTGGAGGTGGAGACCTAGGGTTTTCAGTTGCAACGATCTTGGAGAGCGTAGCTGCTTCTTGAATCGAGCTTTCTGAGGGTGTGAAAGATCATCTGAGGTTTGTTGATTGGTGGCTTCACACAGAGGTCACATTTGTGCTTCATTGGAGAAGAATTTCAGAAGTTTTCAAGGGTTTACTTGCTGATCAGAAGTTGTTATCCGGGTGTGATCTTATTCTAAACTCAAGCAATAAATAATCAAAGTTGATTATTTGATATAATTGCTTTCAGCATTTCTCTATTTGCTTTCGTTTGCAATTTGATGTGTTTCCTGGTAAATTCTACAAAAAACCAAAAAAAAAATCAGTCAAGGAAGTTTTCAGTAGTAAATATCTCAACAAGGGTGGGATATTACACCACCACTATCATGACTATTATCATATCCACCTAACTTTTGTTGTCATTTTTAGCAGTTCACATCACATGTAGGTAGAAAATTATAATATTATGTTATTATGGTAGTAGCGTATAAATAAATGAATAAGACAAATGTCATTCTCTTAAAGCCCAAAACTAGTTGCTAAGTGCTCTGCCTGGGATTGGACTTCTTATTATGTTGTGTGATTTCCTATGGAATTTTTAATCAGTTATTGCCAAAGGCCACCCCTCTCATCACCATGACTATATCTGCATCTTTGGACAAACTTAGAAAGAGCTCTCTTTTGATGAATGTGTATCATATTATCCATCTATTATACAGAGCTTATTTCTTAAAGCCTATAATAATATAAAGCCTGGCATTCCCATACATCATTAGTCTGATCTATAACTTTTGTCTCCTTTATGTGAAAAACATATGTTGCACATTGTGTATACAATTATGTTGCAATATGTTTAGAATATTTTCTTTTGCTAATTCACTTTATTATATTTTTTAAACATGGTTGGAAAACTCTCGCCACATTTTAAGCTTGCCAAGTAACTCATGAGTTAACTCTCCAGTCAAACTCACCAAGTTTATGGCGACTACAAACCAATTTATGGCGAGTACTCAACAGAAACTTGGCAAGTTTGACAAAAACACTCGTCAGACGCATAAAAATTGCAAAATACAGAAAAAGTGAAAAAAATAGTCAAAAAATTCATGATTTTGCCCTATTAAATGCATTAACGCCACTCACACTTCCTCACACAGCAGTTGGAGAGAAAATGTAGAGTTCCCAGGTATATTTGATACTAAAAACTTCTCAATTTACATGAATGTTATTGATCAGGCATTATGTCAAACACTTTGCAACACACTGTTCTGAATTGGTTATTTCTGTTTACAGGTCTATAGTTTTGCAGCTATTTTATATGTAACAATAGAGGACATTTAAGCAAAATAAATAGATATTTCCAGGAACCAATCCAACATAGACTTCTTCAGAAACCAGTTTATTCATAAATTTTGTAATACTTTCAGAATTGACAGGAAAGATAAATTCTAACCTCAATTAATAGATGACTTCAATAGGAATAGAATATCGATATCATCCAGTTATCTTCAAAATCGATTTACATCATATCATTATGTCCAGCATTGAAAGGCGCTGACATAATCACTATTATCATTACCTTATAAATTGGCCACAACTCCTTGAAATATCCACAGCTGGCAGGTAATTTGGATTTCCTATTGCAGAAAATACAATATTTTAATAAGTTCCTTTATGACATGGCAGTCTTCATACCCCCAAAGCTACCTTGAAGCCATACGGTTCTTCCCTTTATGGCTGCAGCAGTTTAGAAGTGGATATCTCTTAGAGTGTGACCTCCTTAGGAGACATGGTTGTTTGGAATATAGTGGCTACTATGGAATGGAGTCACATAAGGTCAAAACTGCTCCCTTGACTCTTTGACCTGCCACAAGAGCAGCCTGCTTGCTCCTTGGTATGGCGATAGTAAAGAAAATAAGGAACCTCCAAACTCACGACTCTTCTTGACTTTGCTGCCCAAGCTTACACAGCATACATTAACATGTTACCTTCATACAATATAAATATCAATTCCTTACCATAAGGAAGCCTGCGATAGAGTAAAAGCCACAGCTCTTGGATAACACGAACCTTCCCCAAAATACTATTACTAAATATTAAAACCGCATGGGAGTGGAAGAAACTGTGAAGCTGAAGCATATCTATTGACTCCCTCTGACTGTAAAATAAGAAAGAATTGCAGATATAAGATAAGTCACTCGAAGCTCCTTATGCCAATGACCCAACATATAATACTAAAATTTGTCTCAGAAAGAGACTTCACAAAGTTTGTAAACTTTCCGTGCAATCCATTGAGAGAAATCTATATGATCTCTCCAACATCTGGCTAGGGCAGATTAGTCGCACTACCAAAACCAAATACCTGTAGGGTTTTTGGACTCTGGGAGCTCCTCAAAAACACCAAAAAGAGTAATAATCCAACTTGCCCAAATGAGCTCTTGCTTTCCTTTTTATTTCCATCCGAAGAAACTTTTAGAATCACTTTAGAAATTTTCCCGCTCATCAACATTAAACTCCTTTTAATAAAGTGACATTATAAAATACCTTTAAATATTTCCTCAACGTCACTTTATAACAACACTGTAATCTAATTATTTGATATTACCTTTTTAAATATACTTTTTGCCAAGCAATACAAAATAATTAAATTAATTAATTAATTCCCTTAGTCCAAACTATAGCCTACGGGAATTAAATAGGCTAATAAGTCCATTAGGTGATCACTCCAATAATGGGGACATGACAATCCTCCCTTCCTAGAATTGCTTGCCCACAAGCAATTGCAAACCTATATCCTGCAAAATACCGTCAAGTAAGTATCTCCATCCAATCAAGTACTCTATGATCACTCTACTCCTCAACCTGTGGCTGCATCTCTCAAAGAGAATATGAAGAATGATATGTGAAGTGAGCTCCATTGACCAGCAATGAAGCACAACTAGCCAAACACACTCAAACTCAATTCGGCTCAATTCCCCAATTTCCAAAACCTTGCTCCCCTTCCATGTATTCTGCATGGGTAGCTGTAGGAACAAAGACGCAAAACCCTCAACCACAAGTACCAACAACTCCTTACCTCCAAAGGCTCCATTGTCCATGAGTGTTAAGTCTATCAAAGAAAAAACACTAAACAAAACCAAAACCCTGAAGCAAGTCATGCCTATCAACAAGTGATGTATGATATGATCCCTGAAGCACAACCACCTGTACCTAGTCTTCCGCTGCTCCACTATGATACAATCATTACCACACCAAGAGTTGAGAATCAACTCATCATGATCCATGTGGAGTAGTGTACCAATTACACCAATCCTTGCATCCCAAATCATCACACCATCATACCCACTGAAAATGAAGAGATTGATGTCTCTCATAGTGTCACCGTCATCAACTATCCATCCCACTCTGAATGATTTCCTAGGATGTGAAAGATGCCCATCACAGCTGCATAGAAAAACATACCAACCCCTACTAGGCTACTGATATAAATCAGAACAGCACCAAACAAACTGAAAATCATACCTATTATGGTGCAAAAGGTACCTCCAATGTCACATGATGATAGGATCTCATCATCCAGCCTGTTAGTTTTAGGATCAGAAATTAAATAAGCATTTATAGAGCAATTTTAAACAATTTGACACAACATATACCCTGGGAAAACCCTCCAACTTGAGGGAGAAAAACCAAGCAACAATATATCTCTTATATAGTGAATAATGAAGCCAATTCACTTTTACAATGAGGCCAAATACAAGGCCGAATATCAGCACCACACTTTGATGCACACACAAGATAGAACCTAACACCTTGCTGATAATAATATCGATCTTCTTGAAGACACAATATCAACCTCCTTGATAAACTCGCACTTCTCTTGAAATCGAACTATGAATGAATGAATGATGATCAACTAAACAACATCTCTTCTATATACAAGTCGAAGAGAGAGCCTCCATAAATCGCCTCCTTTCATAACACAAAGTCGGCCCATATATGAAAGATTGTAACTCATACAAAGGTGGCGACTCCCAATATGAAGTCGGCCTCATACAATGAATATAAATTAATATTAAGTGAAGCGCCTCTTCACTAAACTCAATAACAATAAATATTATTTATTCTTCTAAGTAAAGCGCCTCTTCACTAGCGGTGTCTCCAATAAATTAAATAGCCATTAGGCTATATTTTCTTTATTGCTTGATAAAATCATGGTTGGAAGTAAGATGCCCGCGGCTGTTTACATCAACACTCCCTCTCAGCTAGGGAGGAATACTTCCAGCTATCCAATGTCATGGAGTCTCTCAACATGACACCCACAATGGCTACACCCATATGTGGAAAGAGCTCATCACGGTGTCACTCAACGTGATATCGTCCATCATGGCTACTCCTATGTATGGAAAGAACATGTGCACAAGTGCCCATCATGAAGTCACTCAACGTGATGTCGTCATCTCATCATGACGTCCACCATGGCTACTCACAGAGGGTGGATAAACACAAGTACAAGGAAATCATCACGGAGTCTCTCAACGTGATGTTGTCATGGAGTCACTCAACATGATATCAATCATGGCTACTCCCAAAGGGCGGAAACAAGGGCTTTCACCTCAAATTTCTCTCACAAAGAAAGATGCATTAACAAGGGCTTTCACCTCAAATTTCTCTCACAGAGAAAGATGCATTAAAGCAAATCACAGAAGATCACTGATGTTGAGTCTCCCTCTCAGCTAGAGCTTCATTCTCCACAACTCCAAGCTTGTCTCGAAAGTGCACAAACTTCACTCTGGAGAGAGGCTTGGTGAGAATATCAGCCGTTTGCTCATCAGTACAAATGTATCTCAACTGGATAGCTTTCCCCAATACCATATCTCTAATATAGTGGTATTTGATATCAACATGTTTTGTTATGTCATTAAACACTGGATTGACAAAAAGCTTCACACAGCTTTGATTATCACAATGAATAACAGTCGGCTCCAATGATTGTCCAAACAATCCTGCAAGGAGCTTACGAAGCCACATTGCTTCTCGAGCTGCTACACAAGCTGCAATATACTCTGCCTCTGCGGTGCTTAGTGCCATTGAAGACTGCTTCCTGCTATACCAGGAAATCATCGCAGACCCCAAACTAAAGCAACAACCAGAGGTGCTCTTCCGATCAGCTACACTCCCTGCCCAATCAGAATCAGAATATCCTTGCAACTAAAGATCTACACTAGAAGTGTATCTCAAGCCATATCCAATTGTGCCACGCAAGTATCTCAGGATATGCTTCGCTACAACTAGATGTATTTGCCTTAGTTCACACATGAACTGACTAAGTGCACTCACTGCATAGCAAATATCTGGTCTAATATTGACTAGACACATCAAAGATCCAATCAACTGCCTGTACATAGTGGGATCCACCAGATCTGAACTAGCTGCAGACTCACTCAACTCCTTCAAATTGGTTTCCATCGGTGTAGACATGGATTTGCAATCCATCATGCCAAATCTCTTCAAGATGTCTACTGTATACTTCCCTTGACTTAGAATGACCTCATTAGGCCTCTGCCATACTTCTAAGCCAAGGAAGTAATGCATGTATCCAAGATCCTTCATCTCAAATTCTAAAGCTAACTCCTTGTATTTGATAATGAGATGTTCTTCTCTAGTAAGAAATAGATCATCAACATAAAGAACCAAGATTAATGCCTCACCATCAACTACTTTAAAGTACAGATTTGAATCAGCATCATTCTTGGAGAAGCCCAAGCTCATCAGGTAGCGATCAATCCTCTCATACCATGCACGAGGAGCCTACTTAAGGCCATACAAAGCCTTCTTCAATTTGCAAACATGAGACTCCTTCCCATGAATCTCAAAGCCATCAAGTTGCTCAATGTATACCTCTTCTTCAATTACACCATTAAGAAATGTTGTCTTCACATCCATCTGATGTAACTTCTATCCTTTAGCCATTGCAATAGCAATGATAGTACTAATGGATGTATATCGAGCAACCGGAGCAAAGGTTTCTTCATAGTCTATTCCCTCTTTCTGAGAGAATCCTCTAGCCACAAATCTAGCCTTGTACTTCTCAATGCTTCCATTAGCCACATGCTTGATCTTGAAAAGCCACTTAGAAGATACAACAAATTTCCCTTCTGGTCTAGGTACTATATCCCAAACATCGCTCTTCATGATAGATTGATATTCTTCAGCCATAGCATCTCTCCATACTTGTTGACTTGAAGCTTCCTCAACACTGGAAGGCTCAGATTCAATGATATGACTCATTAATGCAACATAGCTTGGAAACTTCTGTGGCCTTTTGCTTTCTCTGAATGTTCCTCTAGGGGCTGCAAACTTTTCTGCCTCCTACATTGTTTGCCTAGTCCATAGAGGTCTCTTTCGACCTATAACAATATCTCTCAGCCCATCAGTGGGTTCCAAAGGCTCAACTGGATCAACATCCTCTTTTGGTTCAATAGATTCCCTTTAAATCTCAGGAGTATGATCAACGTCCATGTCCTGAGGAGTCTCCTGATCTTCATTATCTATCTCCATGTATGAACCTTTAGACCTTTTGAATGCAATATCTTCTTCAAAAGTAACATACCTGCTGATCTCTATCCGTTTCTGACCTGGAATGTAAATCCTGTACGCTTTTGAAGATTCAATGTAGCCCACAAATATTCCTTTCTTGCCAAATGGTTCTAACTTAGTCCTTTTATCTTTAGGCACATGAACATACACAGGACAACCAAAGATTCTTATGTGACTAACTTCAGGCTTCACACCTATGAAGGCTTCTTCAGGAGTCGTGTTCTCCAAGATACGATGAGGGCTCTAATTCTGAACATACACTGCAGTTCTAGATGCTTCTGCCCAAAGGAAGGTTTGCAAGTCTTGATCATGGATCATAGCTTTCCCTGCCTCTACAATGGATCTGTTCTTCCTTTTTGCAACATCGTTTTGTTGTGGATTGTAAGGGACACAAAACTCCCTCTTAATCCCTACCTTGATACAAAAGTTACGGAAGCCTCCAGAGATGTATTCTCCTCTGTTGTCAGATCTCAAAACTTTGATCCTTTTCCCGGACAAGTTCTCTACTTGAGCCTTAAATTCTTTGAATTTCTCAAGTACCTCTTCAAATTCTTTAGTCTTTAAGAAATAAATCCAAGTCTTTCTAGAGTAGTCATCAATGAAAATTACATAATACCAAAAACCACTCAAAGAAGCAACAGACATTGGACCACACAAATCAAAATGAACAGGATCTAGAATACATTTAGATCTACTTTCACTACTATGAAAAGGACCTTTAGTATTCTTACCCAATGCGCATCCTCGGCAAGTACCTTCATGCTCCTGGCTAAGTTTTGGAAGGCCAGTGACCATCTTCTCCATGGATGGAAGTGCTCTGAAATGAAGGTGAGCAAGTCTTTTGTGCCAAAGCTCACTTTAACTGGTGGAATCATGCAACAATGCTTGCATTGGAAAAATGGAAAGTCTATAAAGACTCTCTTGCCGAACACCAATCACTCGGGTTGTCTTGATGCTAGAGTTCTTCGGCCAAGCAAGAACTTTTCCTTCAAAAAATGCAACTTGATATCCTTTGTCCTCCAAGGCTGAAATTGATACAAGGTTCCTCTTGATGCCCGGTACAAATAACACATCACTCAACTGAAGAGAGATGTCGGAATCTAAGTGAAGAGAGGAGGCTCCAACACCTTTCACAGAATAGCATGCATCATCACCAATTATGACTTGAATGTTGGTATCTCTCTCCACCAAATCTGAAAGATGTTCTCTAAATCCAATAATGTGACGAGAGGCGCCACTATCAATCAACCATGTGTTGCTATCGGTTGGAACATTGCTTGATAGGGCAGAAATAAATAGAAATCCAATTGAATTGTCTCTTGAATCCTTCTGAGGAGAGACCTCACCCACATCCGCTATGGAAAAATGTTGTTTTGGTCTAGTTGCACAATCTCTCGCATAGTGACCAAAATTGTCACATCTGAAGCACTGTATATGGGAGAGATCCTTCTTCTTAGATTCAGGAGCACCATCCGATCTTCTATCTCTGTTCCTCTTGAAGTTGCCTTTCTTCCCTTCTCTTCCTTTCCTCTTTGATGATTGAGCGGCAAGTACATGAATATCTTCATTGTTAGAACTTCGCCCATTGCCTCTCGCTGCCAATCTTGATTCCTCTTGAATACAATCTTCCCTAAGGCGATCAAACTTAGGTAGCTTTGATCTTCCACTAATACCTTGGATAAATGGCTCCCAAGATTGAGGAAGACCATTAAGTGCCAACATGACTAAGTCTTTATCATCAACCATATGCCCAATGGCACAAAGCTGATCTCTCAACTCGGTGATCTTCATGAAGAAGGAGATGACAGAATCTCCTTTTGCCATCTTAATGTGATGAAGTTGTTGCCTCAATGCAAGAGCTCTGCTTGTATTATTGAACTCATACAATCCCTCAAAGGTCTTGAACATCTCTCTCGTTGTCTTCAACTTGGAGATAATAGGCACAAGGTGATCCTTTACAAAATCAATCAATATTTTCTTGGCCTTTGTGCCATTCTTCTTCCATTGTGACTTCTCATTCTCATCGGAAGGCTCGGCAACTTCACTCTCCACGAACTCACTAATCTCATTTTCTTCCAATGCAATCAAAACTCTAAACTTCCAAGAGGTGAAGTTAGAGGCACCTTCAAGTCTATCTTCAACCTTGAGTCCATTCACCATTTTGAAGATAAGATAGACACACAAAGATGACAACAAGAGAGGAAGAGCACGCTGCTTATAGAAATTTGATCATGATCTTACTTAAACCCGCTTTGATACCATGTTAGTTTTAGGATCAGAAATTAAATAAGCAAATATAGAGCAATTTTAAACAATTTGACACAGCATATACCTTGGGAAAACCCTCCAACTTGAGGGAGAAAAACCCAGCAACAATATATCTCTTATATATTGAATAATGAAGCCAATTCGCTTTTACAATGAGGCCAAATACAAGGCCAAATATCAGCACCACACTTTGATACACACACAAGATAGAACCTAACACCTTGCTGATAATAATATCGATCTTCTTGAAGACACAATATCGACCTCCTTGATAAACTAGCACTTCTCTTGAAATCGAACTATGAATGAATGAATGATGATCAACTAAACAGCATCTCTTATATGTACAAGTCGAAGAGAGAGCCTCCATAAATCGCATCCTTTCATAACACAAAGTCAGCCCATATATGAAAGATTGTAACTCATACAAAGGTGGCAACTCCCAATATGAAGTTGGCCTCATACAATGAATATAAATTAATATTAAGTGAAGCGCCTTTTCACTAAACTCGATAACAATAAATATTATTTATTCTTCTAAGTGAAGCGCCTCTTCACTAGTGGTGTCTCCAATAAATTAAATAGCCGTTAGGCTATATTTAATTTATTGCTTGATAAAATCGTGGCTGGAAGTAAGAGGCCCGCGGCTGTTTACATCAACACAGCCAACCTCCAACACTGAAGTAGTGATCCAAACATCTCCAATCCATCCAACCAGCTGTTGTCCTCAAGGTGGCTGACCAACAAGGTAGGACAGCCATCAATCCACAATGTATGAGATAGAAACCAATGATTTAGAGCTGGAATACTTCTGCCCTCATGCTCATCTTCGTACCATAGATCATAGTCTATTTGAAACTCAAGCATATACCACTCAAAATCAAGTACCTCTATGACATCATCTTCATACCTTGGATCATAGACCATTTGAAACTTCACACCTCCAAGTACATACCAATCACCATCAAATGTCTCCATGACATGTGTCATCAGTTCTGAAATTAGGGCAGCCTCATACTCCACCAAGGAACCTTCAACACACATAGACTCCTCAAGCTCCTCAAGGATGGCTAAATCCCCAACCAGATCTAAATCACGAATGTCCCATCAACACATGCATGCATATCACTGTTGGCTGGTCAACAAGGTGTGCCCAAATCCTCTGTAAGGTGGCCTCCTAAAGAAATATCACTAAAAACTACACTTTGGTTGTGCAATACCTCCTGCAAATCATCTTGGTAGTGCTTAGTCCTACTATCCATGGACTAAGAGGAAATCAGACATTGTGCTTCCTAAGCGACATCACCATGTCTAAAAATGCTTGTTACACCCCGATTGTATGGCTACTAAGATATTAGTATTGCATAGGGAAAAAGTAATTGTAAAAGACAATTATGTGAATGAATAAGATATGTTGCACCTTGTTATCAATATGAGTATTGTACATTAATGATTGTCTCAATGTATGTTGTTTCAATTGATGTTATTCATGGTGAAAATATGCATTATGAGGTTGATGAATCATGTCGATATATCTTGTGAAGTTTATATATACTGCTATTGTTGTGAGCATTTGATTGTCGTGAGTTTATGATGGTGGATGCAGGTATGAGAACCATTCCTCCAAGCAGAGGAGAAATATCACTCGAGAGAGGAGCTTGGTCGGGTAAATAGTAACAAGAACCATTTGAGCATACACACACACGTTCATTAGACTGAGTAAGCTAAGTCAGATAAGTTGGTCTTGATAAGTCATCCATAGGCTTTGGGAGTCTGGGTTACTTCTTTGCGATTTGTGAGTGATGATTGTTTGTTTATCAAACTTACAGTATTATGATCATTGTGAGGATAACGTGAATGGACATAAGTGAATAGGTTAAGAGGGTGTGTATATACATGTATATAGTATGTACACTGAGGTATATATGAGTATATACATATATATATACACACTACCTGTTATTTATGGATATTAATATAATATTATTATGCCTGATGACTTTACGCAATAATGTATATATATTTATATATCGGGTTGCTGACTGGCTCACGATATATTTATATATTTGTTAAATATATCTATAATATATATATGTAATTATATATTATGGAATTATATATAATATTATTATGGTTATATTAAAATATAAATATATATATATTAATAAATACTCGGGTATTTAATATACATGTGTGTGTGTGTGTGTTTAATATATTTAGGACTATAATAATATTTATATAATAAAATATATAAAGGAATTATATTTTAATATTATAAATCTCTAAAGTGAAAATAGATTATATTTCACTTAGAGTAATTATTAAAGTTTAAAATATTTTAAAACTCTAAAGTGAAAAATTAAAAGATTTAATTTTTACTTGGAGTAAATATTATAAATGGACTATAGAGAAATAAATTGATCTCTTGAACTATTGAGAAAATAATAAATCTCAACAAGGGAGAATCGAGCCTTTTTATTTAAAACATTAGCCATAGTGAAATCGAAATATTTGAGGTAAACATTTAAAAGAGAACAAAATATTTCTGAAGAAGTTCATTTCCTGTGAAATGGCGTTGGAGAGAAACGCCGGGAATTCTTGAAGAAAATTTCAAAGAGCTGGAAAGAGGGCGACACAGCCTAAAGGGTGTGATGTGTTGCAAAATGTATCTTGACCAATTCGCTGAAATGATGATTCATTTCCTCTTGAACTCCAAAACTGGTATTTTCCTGTAAGTGGCGTTTCTTCCTTTCTGAGTTGATTAAGTCTTGATTTGTTGGCTCAAATGGGGTCAATTCACACTCATTTTTTATGATTAAAGGTTTAGAAACCCGCTAGGTTTCACTTAGAATATTTCTGGGCATTTTGTTGTCAATCTACATGCCTCCATAAGTGGAAATTGTTGCATTTCGGGCCCTATTTATAGATGCCATGCAGTTCAGTGTTTCATCACTTGTGCAATCAGAGTTTAGCATTTTTATTAAGCTCCCATATCCATTTCATTGTTTTGTTTGTATTTTTTGTTTTCCTGAGTTGAAAATACAGTGAGTTTTGCCAAGCAATTGCCATTTACAGTGAATATTCCATTTTAAGCTTAGAGTGAAATTATTGTGAGTTATAGTTGAGTAAGAATTTAGTGGTGGAACATAATTGAGAGAAGAGACTTAGGAAGTTCACTATAGAGTGAAATACTTTCATAAAGAAGCCATTTTCAGTTTGAAATTCTGGAAGCTTGTTTGAAGGAGAGACTGGAAGAGCAATTCTGGAAGGAGAAGCTTAAAATCAGGCATGAATCCTCTTTAGTTTGTGACTTTTATTTGAAGTGTTGGTTTCTTTTTGGTCTTGTGATTGTTGTTTTCCATAGTTCTAATAGGATAGAACTATTTTGTTGAACATCTACAAGCAATGCATAGTAGGGGAATTGTGTAAGGGATTCATTGAAAAAAGGAATGTGAAAAGGGGGTTATATGTGTAAAGAGCTTAAGGGATTAGTTTACTTATTTTGCATTAAAGGGAAATAATGGAAAAAGTTAAAACGGAAGGATTTATATGCATTTTGAATGAATATTGCATTTTGTGTATGATCTCTGTATATGGAGAACACGTAGAAGTATTTATTATCTACTAGGATCGAAATGAAGACAAAACCAACTATGGTCTTAAGCTTAAGTTATTAGGTTAACTAAACACTCCTACGATAAAGATTTCCTAATTAGGAGTTAGGTTATAAGACATTTGTAGACTATTTCATTTCTAAGTAGCTAGTTTGATGTAGGATGTCTAGGGTGACTGAATACCCATTGAATACTCCTGATAAAGATTTCCTAATTAGGAGTTAGGTTATAAGACATTTGTAGACTATTTCATTTCTAAGTAGCTAGTTTGATGTAGGATGTCTAGGGTGACTGAATACCCATTGAAGGACAGCCTACGCGTAGAGTAAGATAGTCTGAAGTCAAATCAGCCCTGAGTAGTGTTTATGATAGATGACCATCATTCAAAGTACTAAATGAGAATACTTTGGCCAAAGTAATGAAATGTACGACATCCACTTAGGTGTGAGATAGTTGAGACTACACTGTCAGTTCATTGTGTTCCTTGTACTAGTTCGAGATTATGAAATAGCAAGGTTCTAGTTGTGTAGGACACAGCACTATGCTCAGTTGGTAATTGTTAAAGGATACCCTACCAATCTCTTCGACGAAGGGAGGGCCATCTATTAAATAATGGATGTGCGGGGGACCGCATTATAAGTCCGTGGTTGGCAAAAAAGCGCCCGAATGATATTTCTCGTCCACAGGAAGCGGTCAATGTACCAAGATTTGAAAGGAAAGGAACCTGGACCTTCTTACTACTATTTGTGCAAAAGCTTATGAGCTATGTATGTAATTGTTTTACTTTTGTACTCTGATTTATATTTGCAATGAAAATGGAATTCAAGTGGAAATATATTGTAACTTGTATGAATTTGTCCATGAAGAATGGAGGAATTTTATTGTAATATCTTTGCTTCTTGTTACTTTTACATGTTTAAAGGGAGATTTGAAAAATTTTAATTTACACAAGGGATAGGTTGTTACAATGCTCTCCATTCTTTTTGTTGAGACAACTCTAGGAGCACTATTAGAAATTCCCCTGAAGACAATTTCCCTGCCATCTACCTTAAACTTTAATTTCATGGTCTGGAAGTTTTGTGAATACTTCCCAAGTGAGTGTAGCCACTCGATGCCCAAAATAGCTTTGGTGTCACCTAAGTCCACCACATAGAAATCATCAGTAACTATATAGTTACCTCATGTGAGGAACCTTCGAATACAAGAAATCTGATATCCATCTAAAACCATGACATTAAACCCCTCGTGCTCCACTGTCTGCAAACCCTGCCTGGTAACCATTGCAAAATCTATAAACTTGTGTGTAGCCCCACTATCTATCAGAAGTAGAACTGTAATATTCTATCCCTGTAACACTCCACAAACTCTGAAAGAGTTGAATTTTGGTGCACCAGAGATAGTCACAAGAGTACCACCTGTTACATCCCAAATGTGACGTTACTATTTACCGTTACTTGCTAGGGTAAATGTGAATGTAATGTGAATTCTGGAGATGAATTAATGATGCTTGTACCTTGTTTTCAATATGAATGTGTTCCATTTAATGATTGTCTCATTTGATTGTTACTTCTATTGATGTAATCCTAGATGAGTGTTGCATGTAAGTTGTTGAATAATGTTTATTCTAACTTTTAAGATGTTTCATGTATACTGCTTTGTTGTGAACATATGACTCCCGTTAGCGTGTCATTGAATGCAGGTGTGTGAACCATCCCTTCAAGCAAAGGAGAAATATCACTCGGGAGAGGAGCTTGGTCGGGTAAACAATAATGAGAACCTTTTGAGCATACACACGTCATTATAGGTTGGGAAGAACCAAATCAGTTATGTTGGTCTTGATAAGTCATCCATAGGCTTTAGGAGTCTTGTTTACTTCTTTTTGCTTTGTGAGTGATGTTTATTTGTTTATCTGACTTACTGTATTATGATCATTGTGTGGATAATGTGAATGGATATAAGTGAATAGGTTGAGTGAGTATATATACACATGTATATAGTTTATACACGTATCCATATGTACAAACATATCGATACAGACGTATGATCGGTAGATGGATATGCTCATACGAATGTGTCAATGTGGTATACATACACATACGTGTACAATGAGGTATATACAAGTATATACATGTATATATATACACACGTTACCTATTATATGTGGATATAAATAATATTATGTTAATATTTGTCTTGGAATTTACATATACATAGATATATATATTGAAAGTATGCTGACTGGCTCGCAATATATGTATTCAACGAATAAATATGTATATGTATATATATTTATATATGTAATTATATATATATTTAATATTATATAAATATATAAATATATTATAGTCTTATCAAAACATATATATATGTCTATGTAAATATATTTAAATATATATATATGGTAAAGTAAATAAAACTATAATATAAATATATAAATATATAATTAAATATATATATATATAGTTTAATAATATAATAAATCTCTTAAAGTGGATAAAAGATTATATCGCTTGGAGTGACTACTAAAGTCTAAACTATGGAAAATCGATGAATATCTCTCAGCTGATTATTTATTACCAACTATAATCGGGTTTTTCTCATTTTGATTTTTAAATCATTTGAAACATGGGGAAATCGAAATATTTCCTACCACTTGAAATATTTATCTCTCAAACTTTAGAGATTGGATTATCATCTTTTATTGCCAGAAACATTATCGCGTTGAAGAATTTCGCACCAAGTGAATGCACGTAAATCTGGAAATGGAAATTGAATGCGCGCAGGGCATTTTGGGGTTTTTGACCAAGTCTTTGCAGTTGAGAGCCCTGTTGACTCAACCTGGTTAGTAGGCTTTGTGTAAACAATTTATTATTAACCTTTTCATTTAATCCGCCATTTTTGTGGATTGGCACCACATCTGGAGGTTGAATCTACAGGTGTCAATCATTTTAATTCACCATGAGCAATGTGAAAAAGTCTCCTTATTGCTGTCAAAAGACTAGAGTCGACTCATCTCATTAAGGACTGGGTATGGGATTTAAACTCCGCCACATACTAAGTGGAATTGTTCTAATTGCAGTGTTGGCAAATGACATGCCTCTGAAAGAGGAATTTCTTGGAGGCTAGGTTGTATAAATAGCCGCTCCTTCCTCATTTGCAACCACCACTTCACCTGAACTCTCTTCTTGTTTCTACACATCATCTCTTGAGAAACACGCATATTTTCTGAGAAGGATTTCTGAGTGATAAAAACAGAGGAAATACCAGAATATTATCATCACAGTCTGAGTATATTTCCAATTTAGCTAAGTATTCATCATTTAAGAGTCTATTTCTGAGTGAGAATTCAATCAATATTGAGGGTTTTTGAGAAGAGAAGGACTGGAACTGCATTATTGGAGAGAAAGCTCATAATCAGGCATGAAACCTTCATCTTTCAGTTTGAATTTGATTATTATATATCTACTTCATTGTGTTTGTTGTGTGTGCAAAAGCTGAAAGTTATTTTCTAAATACAATTTAGTTTGTAGGGGAAAAGAGTTGTTAAGAGAAATGTTTATTTATTGGTGCATAAGAAGTGAATTTGTGTAAAGAAATTTGTGAGAAGATTTAAAATGCATTTAGTGTGAAATTGCATATTTTGTATGGTCTCCATATAAGGAGAATACGATGGTAATAGTTAATATTACTAGGATCAAAATGAAGGTAGAGTTAAGTAAGGTCTTTTCACCTTAAGTTATTAGGTTAACTGAGGTAAGCTAAGTACTCCTAGGATAAAGATTTCCTGATTTGGAGGAATTGTATAAGACACTTGTAGACTGTTTCATTTCTAAGTAGATAGATTGTTGTAGGTAGTCTAGGGTGATTGAATACCCATTGAAGGACATAGCCTATGCGTAGTGTAAGATAGCCTTAAGTCAAATCGGCCTTGAGTAGTGTTTATGATAGATGACCTTCATTCAAAGTACTGAATGAGAATACTTTGGCCAAAGTAGTGAAATGTACAACATCCACTTAGGTGTGAGATAGTTGAGACTACACTATCAGTTCATTGTGATCCTTGTACTAGTTCGAGATTGTGAAATAGCAAGGTTATAGTTGTGTAGGACACAGCACTATGTTCAGTTGGTAATCGTTAACGGATACCCTACCAATCTCTTCGTTCAAAGAGAGGGTCATCTATTGAATAATGGATGCGCGGGGGACCGCATTATAAGTCTGTGGTTGGCGGAAAAGCACCCGAGTGATGTTTCTCCTCCATAGCAAGCGGTCGATGTACCAAGATTTGAAAAGAAAGGAACCTGGACTTTCTTACTACTACTTGTTCAAAAGCTCACTGGAGCTATGTTAGTTAAGGTATGTATTCTTGTTTCATGTACTTGTGAAGTTATTATATCGAAATGGAATCTTTATTGTAAATTGATATGACAACTAACTTGTTCTTGTTTTATCAATAAAGAAAAGGAAAAAATTTATTGCAATGTCATGTTAACATGTTTACTTACTTGTAGGATGTAAATTATGGAAATATTACTTTACCGAAGGGTTGGCACGTTACACCACCCTTCACTCCCTTAGGTGGCGTCCCATTGGCCGCCAACTGCTCATTATATAAATCACTATGCTCGCTTCTCTAGTTATAATCAGATTCCTCCTCATCCTCACTATCAGAAACTATCTCTATATAATGCACTTTCCCCTTACCAAAGCACATGTGTCCTAGTTCCCAAGGCCTCCAACTGAAACACAATTTCTTTCTCTACAACTCTTGTTGAGTCTCATCATCTAATCTATTTTTCTTGGGCCACTCTTTCTGAAATGGTTTCTTGCTTTCATCCCTCTGAGAGGTAGAACCCTTTGACTGAATTTTGTTCTTCAAATTGGTGAAATCCATGTCCCTAGCTTTCTTAATTGCCTCCTGTAGCGAGCTAGGATTGAATGCTTTGATCCAACCCCTTAGAGGGTCCATCAATCCATCCATAAACAAAACCAGCATTCTACTCCTTGATATATCCAAAACCAACACAGAGAGTCTCCGGAAATCAGCAATGTAATTGTCAACCAATCCCACATGTTTCAATTGAGCCAACTCCTTGAAATGGAGCTCAGGGTCCTTGCTATCAAACCTCTCGATTAACCTTTTTGTAAACTCAACATAAGGTGTGATCTAATCATGGCCCATGGTGACCATACCATGATGCCACCACTTGTGAGCAATTCCATCTAGATGTATGGAAGTGTATTTGATTTTGTCATCTTCTGCCATCAGATTCAACTGGAAGTATGTATCAACCTTGTAAACCCAAGCACGTGTTGAAGTCTTCCCTGAACCATCAAAGAAGGGCAAGCTCAACTTACCAACCTTCCTCCTAAGATCATTGTCATGCTCTTCCTTGCCCCTATTGGGCATGTGTCTCATCCTAAGGTCCATATAGTCATGGAGGAAAATATTGTATAGGAAACTCGGACCTGCCTTAACCCAGTCTTGTGTGAGTTGTTCCTACATCTCTATCAATGTGGGTCCATTGCCTTCCTGAGGATCTACTTTGGGTGGGAATACAGGCATTAAAGACCTTGAATTAGCTTGTATAGTACGCCAATTTGGCATCCTATTATTAACAAAATTATCTCCTTGGCCATTATTGCCTCTATTATGGCCATTTCGGTTATTCTTGTTATTGTTGTTGTTATTGAGCAATGTTTGTGCCATTAACTCCATCAACTGACTCATATGCTAATTTGTTGCGCTTTGTTCTGCCAACAATGCATTAAGAAGGTCTTCCCCTTTTTGCTCTTCCCCTCTATCACCCATCTTTGTCTCTCTATGTGCACCACCTCCTATAGAGGAACCAGTACCACTATCTAAGGAAGGTCTTTGATGTATCCCCAATATGATTGAAGCAGTTTCCCCTTTCGAAACTAGAGTGGGAAGCCACTCTTTCTTTATTTCTCTATTATAATATCTTCTCTCTTTGTCACTCATGAAAACCATAGGCTAGCAAGAAAACCAGCTCTGATACCATTGTAGAGTTCCCAGGTAGATTTGATACTAAAAACTTCTCAATTTGCATGAATGCTATTCATCAAGCATTATGTCAAACACTTTGCAACACATTGTTCTGAATTTGTTATTTTTGTTTCCAGGTCTACAGTTTTGCAGCTATTTTATACATAAGAATAGATGACATTTAAGCAACAATAAATAGATATTTCCAGGAACCAATCCAATGTAAACTTCTTTAGAAACCATTTCAAAATTGACAAGAAGGGTAAATTCTAACCTCAATTAATAGATGATTGCAATAGGAATAGAATATATTTACATCATATCATTATGCCCAGCGTTGAAAGGCACTGGCATAATCACTATTATCAGCGCCTTATAAACTAGATGCAGCTCCTTGAAATATCCACGGCTTGCATGTAATCTGGACTTCCTGTTGCAGAAAATACAATATTTTAATAAGCTCCTTTATGACATGGCAGTCTTCATACCCCCAAAGCTCCCTTGAAGCCATATGGTTATTCCCTTTATGGCTGCAGCAGTTTAGAAGTGGACGTCTCTTAGAGTGCAACCTTCTTAGGAGACATGGTTGTTTGGAATATAGCAGCTACTATGGGATGGAGTCGCATAAGGTAAAAATCATTCCCATGACTCCTTGACCTGCCATGCGAGAAGTCTACTTTCTCTTTGTGGTTTTGGAAATTCAATCTTGTGTCTTTCATGGCCATGCGCTATGCTCATTGAGTCATCATGTAATTCTCAGGAGGGGAAAAACAATCAGCATCTTTGTCTTGCTTCCTATCAGACGTAGTCATGTCGGGTATCATCTTTCTTTAATCCATTATTCTTTCTTGGCGTAGACAGAAATGCAATCTTATTTCTTGAGAAATCCATCTCAGTATTTTGCTCGAACTGAGTAAGGCCGAAACATATGCTGCCATCTTTTGATAGCTAGAAGGTTGCATCAAGAGGGTTATCACATCTGAGTTCTATGTTTTCAAGCATGCTATCAGTGCCTTTTTAATTGTTGAATCGAGTATAATGATTAGTTTTTTAATTCATTCGAGGAAATGATGTGTGTTGTTGGTGCTTTCTTTCGAAACCGTCTTGTCTAACAATATAAGATATCGAATTCTCTGCAAAATTTTCATTGCTCTGTCTAGTCGAGTTATCTTCTTCTAATTCTTATTGATTCAGTTGTGTGGTTTCTTTATCTTGTAATTGAGATTCCTCTGCGTCTTTCTCCACACTATCGACTTGAAGTAAAACCTTGCTCTGTCTCTTTGGTTCTTCATTCGGGGTCAGATCTTGAAATTTAATCATTGTCAATAATGGAAATAAATTAGAACTAAGGTAATTCTTTTAACATCGATAAAGACTATTATTTCTTTCCTCTGATGAGTAAGATATGAACACATTATTCTTTATTGAAATGGATCAATAATGAGCGGAGTCACTGAAAATATAAAACCATGAGTCAAGTCTTTACTTGCCAAGTACGGGTGAGAGTGTTGATGGCACAGAACATGCCCCTAATCAATAAATCCTTGGCCAAGGTTATGATGCTTTGAATGAGCAATAATCAGCCATCAAGAATCAAATATACCCTGGTTAGAATGGTCTTTCTAGTTAGGAGAAACTATAGTGAGAGATCGACCAGGGCAGTATAGGTTCTTGACACCAGAGTTAGATAGCAAGATGGTAATTTGTGAAATCCTTTATAGTTTGCCCCTCATGAAGGGTCAGGTTTCTTCAGTTGAAGAAGCACGGGAGAACAACAGGTCTTTGGTTGGGCAGAAAAGCCCTTGATGATGTTTCTTTTTCCCTCGATGATTGAGTTTTGCTCAAGCATTCCAGTAGGAAGGCTTCAAACTATACTCTCTCTCTCTCTCTCTCTCTCTCTCTCTCTCTCTCAACTTTTAAATGGAATTATTTTATATTGTATAATTCTCTGCAGTTAAAAAAAATATGTTCTATTTATTTCTTAAATTCATGGGATAGTTAGTTCATAACCTACTGTAATTTTCAGTTATTTAAACCGTTTATTGTTCCATTTCAGCTGAAAATGAAAAAAAAATAGAAGTTAGTTTCTGCATGATAGAGTAGTTAATGCTCAGATTATTTATCTCTTTTGTAGTTGTATGCAATAAAAACTCTCGTTAAGAAAAGTAGTTAGTAACACTTCAGCTGAATTAGTAGTTAGTTGCCGTTTTGAAAATGTCAATTAGCTAGTATGTTACATAATGCTAATAATATTATCGTGAACTCACAAATTTGTCTCTACAAGAGACAAATTTGCCAATACCACGCAAGTGTGAATCTTGTATGAATCTGCTTCAATCCAACAAGGGTGGAATCTTTCACCACCAAAATCAGATACCCGTAGGAATTCCACCTAGGGTTTCAAACTCCAAAGAGCTACACTTGAAAATCTAAACCAAAATAATAATCTTCGCATAATGAGAAATGAGCTCTCGCATCCTTTTTATAACACCTTTTTAGTTTTCCCACCAAAACACCTTTAAATAAAGTGACATTAAAATACTTTATAATATCTCCCCAATGTCACTTTATAATAATACTTTAATTTAATTATTTAATATTACCCTTATTAATAAACTTTTGCCAGGCAATATCAAATAATTAGATTGATTAATTAATTTAGCTTCAATGATGGCAAGTAGGAAAATGGGAACATTACATCATCTCCATCATGTGATAGTCTCCATAGTTTGAGGTAACATCAACCTATAATTTCTCCTTTTAGTTTACACAGAATGGTACTCATGAATCTATTATGCCCGAGTACTCCTATCTTTGTCGCATCATTGTGCAAACCATCTAGAGTTTCATTATTATGAACCCATTGACTTAATATGGTGAAATACTCAATCGAGCTATATAATCCACAAACATTCAACTTCTTTGGTTATATTTTATAACCCCCATTTGTATTCATGAATTTGTCTGATTAGGGGATTATTAAACACGATATTTTGACCGATATCTTCAATTATTCATGTATATGTCTGATTAAGGGATTATTATCATGAAACCCTAAATTATATCAAAAAACCCACATCTGTATTCATGAAGTGTCTATTTACAATTTTTTAAATGAGGGATTTTTTTTTCCTTGGGGGGTTAAATCTTACAAACCCCCTTTACAAATTCAAGAAACTTTGTATTTAATTAATAGCTTTTTGGTTAATTCATAAAAGCCCCCTTTATATTCAAGAAACTGTGTATATATTTGTGAAGTTTTGCTTAAAATTGAAGCAAACACATCAGCTTACATTCATGATTTTGTGTATATATTTGCGACATCTCGCCTTCTTTTTCCAATTCTAACAAATGTTTCAAATTCACGGCTCTCTGTTTATTGCTAATGACACTATAGGTACTTGTGTACTTCCAAGTGCCAATGTAACACCATAAGCTTAATATGTTTTTGTGTACATTCAGTGTTTATAGTCATGAAACTGTGTATGTATCTCTCAAGTTTGAATTGCAAACTAAACACAACAACATACATCTTCATTTTTAATACTCATCTTACCTATGTTTAAATTACTCTCCTTTCGCTATCCATAAGAACAAAGTACCATACATTTTCTGTAAACTGTGTTAGTATTTGTCTACTTTCCATTGCACATACACTAGAGCAACGTACATATATATGACAAACTTTGTAACTTTTATTCTTTATGTTGTACCCAAACCAAATTTTTTGCTTTATCAAGGCATTTTGCATAAACTAGTCTAACCTTGCTAAAATGATGTAAAATACAATTTTGGGCAATATCAAGCATGGAGTTTTTGTCAATAGTTTGTCAGTCAAAGTCAGTTTTATTGAACAGAACCTGAAGCAGAGACTCAGAATGGAGCTTTTCATTATGAGGAACATCTCACGACGGCGTTTCACATTGCACATGTCATTTCAAGGATCGAACGAAGTTTTCAGTGGTTAATTTATGAAGATTTCTCAGAGAAAAGCCAGAAAGCGCAACTATAGCCCAGGGGTGCCCAGCTTTTTGAAGGTCAAGATCTTGTTGAAAGTGCTCAAAAATACAGTCAATCTCTTCAGAATTGGTCTGGCTATCAAT
>VDFB02062761.1:29967-56679 GCA_007258455.2 Sequoia sempervirens
TTATAACTATTCACAAATATGTGTGTGTGTGTGTGCATATATATATATATATCCATAGTCATGAAATTGTGTATGTACCTCTCAAGTTTGGAGAGCAAACTGAACATAGCAGCATACATCATTTTTTATATTTGTCTTACCTGTGTTTAATATACTCTCCTTTCATTGTCCATAAGAACAAAGTACCATACATTTTTTGTAAACTATGTATGTCTTTGTCTACTTTCCATTGCACATAAATCAGCATACATGTATATGACAAACTTTGTAACTTTGATATGCAACATATATTCACACAGCTTCTAGAATCCCAAACCCTCGTTTGAATTCGTGAAACAATCTGTTTAGGGGATTATTTTACACAGTTTTTTGAGCGATTTCATCATTTCTCATCATGCATCGTTGTTGGTCAGCTAATGTCTCCACCATGAGATATGTCTGTCGGATACTCTCCATGGTTTCAGGTAATGTCAACCTATCATTTCTCCTTTCATTTTGCACACAATGGTACTCGTGAATCTATTTTGCCCCAGTACTCCTATCTTTCTCTCATCATTGTGCAAACCATCTAGGGTTTCATTATCATGACCACATTGACTTTATACAAAGATATACTCAAACAGGTTGTACAATCATATAGTTTATTTTTTCAAATCTTTGTTTCCACTGTATCTTGGGTTCTATTAATCTGTATGTATATATATCTTTTACAAAGGGTACATATTACATTTTGGTCATATGCTTTTTTGAACTTGTCTATTTTGGGTTTTCTATGTATAACATGTGCTAGAATTGTTATTGTTTACTTCATGTGCAAGTTCACTTTAAATCATGGCATTAGGGAAGAGGGGAAAGAGATCAACTGGAAGGCGCACAAATAGAGTGACTCGTGGAGTGACGTCCAATACTCTACAATCTGCTGAGGAAGAGTTAACAATCCCCATCCAGCAAGATGTTAATTCTGAAAATGGAGACTAGGGCATCAAATCCACTACATTAGAGGTAAGTTCATCTTACATTTGTATTTTTAATTTGTTTTGCATTTTTTCAAGTTCTTTTTAAAAAATTTAAAACATAGGAAGTGTAATGTCCCCTTCTCGAGCATGATCTTTTCAGTTGACCGTTGGCCTATTCCGGAGACCCGTAGGCTACTCGGAAGGTGAAATTAGGGTTTCGTGTTTTGGAGGTTGCTATTGCTCATGAATTGATGATTGAATGGCGGTTTCTTTCTGGGTTTTCAGAGAGCTTCGCAGTGGTGTGTTTTTCTTGGCATTCCGAGCACCTTCAGGAATTTACTATTTTTAGTAAATTCTATTTTTGGCAGTGGTCCTGTCGTTCTCGGCACAGTTGGCTTTCCTCTTCAGTCGACTCAGTTGGTTTGTTCAATTTTGGCCTTGGGATGCATTTTCAGAGAGATAAGTTCATTTCATTTAAATAATGTTATATTTTAATGTTATAATACCCCCCTTGGCCTAGTCTCATAACTTAATGTTGTGTTAAAAAGGTGGTCTTTAAGGGGTGGCGCCTCATTGAGGTAATTTTATATTTATTAAGGTCAAAATTGAAGCTTTAAGTTGGACGCCTATCTTGAAGAGATGAATTTCATTAAAGTCAAAAATGAAGCCTTGAAGAAAGTGACGCCTTTTCTTGGAGGGAAAAGAATTAGGGTTTCTAGAAGCTTCTGGAGGGGTCTTCACAAATTATAAAAGGACATCTTGGGTCTTCATTTGAGCATCTGATATCTTGAGTAATGTTATGCTGTCGAAATGGTGCTGGACTGCTTCGAGGAATGAATGCCTCCTAGCCTTAGCTCGACTTCGTGCTTAAGAGATAGCACCTAGTGGAGAGGTTTGCTTATTGAGTGGATTCTGTAGTGAGTTTTGCATTGTAGCCATTGATTTTTGCATTGTAGTTGTTGTGTTAAACAGTTGTATTTCAGTTATTTGCAAATTAATCAAAAATTTGGAGTTGTTGGAGTGTGTTGCAGATTGAAGTTTTGACTCATAACTCTCTGTGTGATTTTATTTTGGTTCTGGGTAGTTTACCCATGCATTTGCTAGTTAAGGGCGCCCCTCTTTGAGAAGTTTGGGATTTTTTTATGAAGTCATTTATTTTATAGAGCAAAATCGCCCTTCCCTTGCAGCCGTGCCATTCTGTACTTGCATTGGGATTCGTGCAAAAATAAACACAGCAGATTGGAGTCATTTCATGGTTCTTACTTGGGCACCATCATGTTAGGAAGATAATGCATCTGGTTTGAGGTCTTTAGGCTGAGTATTGAGTGAGTTGTGAGCATTTTAGTGGATTCTAGGGTTGCTGGTTATGCATATTAAGTTGCTGTTCTGTCATATCAGCTTGCGTAAAGTCTATCATTTGAGTTGGGTTTGGGTTGAAAGTCTTTGTGATCATTGAGGAGACATTATACTATATTGCAGCTTGGTTAGACTTTCTTATTCTATGTATTTGGCAGGCAAATCTCTAATTATTGTAAGCTGAACAGTAGTACTGTCAGCAATCTTACTTCTTCTCTTTATTGCATTGTAATACTTAGCATCTCCGTCATATGGTAGCTCCAATTCCATCTCGGGTTGGAAAGCACATTCTTGACGTCAAGTTACTTCAACATAATAGTTGGTAGGGATCCTCTGACCACATGCTCGTCGTTCTCCGACGCATTCTTGGTTAGAGTTCTTTGTATCAGCATTGCATTAAGACCCTCTAACCATATGCTCGTCGTCATCCGGCGCATTCTTGGTTAGAGTTCCTTTATCAGCGTTGCATTGAGATCCTCTGACCATATGTTCACACCTTGCCCAACTCGGGATCCTGGTGTACATTCTTGGTTAGAGTTGAATTCCGCATCGTTTGGTTTAAGTGCTAACCCTAACGATTGTGTATTGCTCTGCTCATTGTAATTGAAAAATTGAAAAAATTGGTTCGGTATATTTCAGGAAGGGTATTGTGAGTTTATCTTTTCTTTTATTTGAACTTGCAGCTCTCTTTTAAATTCTTAACCAGAAAAAAATCATGAGCAACAACACAATAGTGATAGTGAGGAGATTGAAATTCAAATGCAAGAAAGAAGTAGACCTAGAACTCAAAGAAGTATGGCAGCCACAAGGGGTTCTTCAGGGATTGGGAGTGTAGCAAGGCTAGCAAGTTCAAAAGCATTTGATTGTCCTTCTAAACTCCTCAAAACTTATGTAAAAGACCCATTTAACCCATAGAAACCTCTATTACAATTTGCATCACAAGTTGATAAGGATAAGAAAAAAAAAAACAGGGTGGAGTAGAGTATAGCATTGCCATTTGTGCAAAAGAGAATATAGGGGCACCTATACAAGAGTTTATTGTCATCTTTTGTGGATAGGTGGTCAAGGGGTGAAAGGTTGTGAAAAAATTAACTCCAACTAAAAAGATTAAGGCAGCTAGATTGCATATGGAGGGCGAGGTAGAAACGAAAGGAATTCCATTGGAGAGTTTGCAGCCTAGTGTGTCATTACCTACAGGAGCTGTGGATGTTGGATTTCATGGGGGAGAGTGTTCAACTTCTACTACGGGAAAGAGAAGAACTACTACTGTTGCAGATATGTTTTAAGATAAAATCACGAGATGTGGTTGATTCCTCTATCGCTAATTTCATTTATTCCACCTAGAGAACATAAGCTACACACCACCCTCCTTGATAGAGAATATTCCAAGGTGAGTGTGTTGATGGAAGAGATGAGACAAACTTGGATAAGGGATGGATACTCCGTCATTATGGATGGCTGGACTGATATCAAACATTGACCACTTATCAATATTATTGTCACAAGTTCAATTGGCTCTTTTTTTTTTGAGCTATTGATTGTTTGGAGAAAAGGAAGGATGCAAACTTCCAATTTCAAATTTTCAAAGATGTCGTAGAAGAGGTTGGAGCCTTTAATGTTGTACAGATAGTGACCGATTCAACTTGTGTGTGTAAGTTAGTTGGTTTGATGGTGGAGGGTGCTTATAAATACATTTTTTGGACCCCATGTTGTGTTCATGCATTGAATAAATCTTGAAGGACATTGGGAAGATAGAGTTGGTGAAGGCAAAGGTGTCAAAGGCTACAAATGTGTAGATGTTCATTTGCAACCATCACACTTCACTTGCTTTGTTCAAGACTTTTTCGAGGAAGGAATTCTTCAAGCCTGTGGACACTAGATATGCCAGCAACTTCATTTTGTTAAAGAGGATGCTTGAGGTCTAAGAGGCTTTGCAATTAATGGTGGTTAATTCAAAATGAGGTAGATGGTTAGAGGCAAGCACACTGAAAGGAAGAAGTGTGAAACAAAAAATACATGATGATGATTGATGATCCACAATGAGGTAAGAAAATTACAAATTCTATTATTTAATTTTTCAAATGTTAATTTATTAATGTTTCTAACTTATAAAATATTTTCACTCTTTTGAAGATTTTAATTTTTGTAACTTGTTTGCACTTGCAAATATGTTTGCTCCTTCATTGAGCTAATTCTACAAGTAATAAGATATGTTGATACTGACTCTCCTAGCCTTGGACAGATTTATGAGAACTTTGATAGCTTGCTTGGGCAAATGAAGCAAGCAATTCATAGCAGGGACCCTACTATGGGATTTTATGAGGAGCATGTTATGCCCGTTCTGACACAACAATGGAACAATGTGAACACCCCGCTTCATATGACAGCCTATGCTCTAAATCCCAAATGGCATGTAGCTAAGCCTGGACAAATGCCTCCATATCATGATGAAGAGGTGAAAAAGGGCTCATGAAGGCCCTTTGAAAAATGTATACTGAAGAGGAATATGCTTTACCTTGCACACAATGGCTTGCATTCATCAATCTTTGTGGTCTAATCTTTAGCAAACCAAAGGCAAGGTCAAATAGAGCTACATTAGCTCAAAATAACCCTATTGGATGGTGGACCTAGCATGGCAAGGATGCACCAAAGTTGAGAGTACTTGCCATTCATCTTCTTTCACAGGTTGCCAAAATCTTTGTTGTAGAGAGGAATTGGTCCACATATAGCTTCATCCAATCAATCAAGAGAAACAACCTTACTTCTAGATGATCGATGAAATTGATGGTGTACATAGTGCTTTGTGGCTACAAGATCAACAAACTCCTGAGTGTCATAAAACTCCAACCTTACGTTAGGATGTTGATCCCAAAGATGCTATACAGATTGACAAGGAGGAGACATAGTAGGGATTGGTTGGGGTTCCATTGCTTGAGGCAGCCCCTTATGCCAGTAGTGACTTAAATCCAAGCTTCGATTTTGATACAAACCTACCAATTGCATCTGCTAAGCCTGATTTAGATTAGGGACAGCCATAGATTTTCTAAGTTTTTGTCATTTTATAGTTGAAAATTGCAACCTTTGGGCATTTTGTTATCTCTTATATAATATGTATCACATTAACAATGAAAGCATTTAAATTTTGTTAATTTGTTTATCAATTCTCATGTGAAATCTCAATTCAAGTCTAATGTTATGCATTAATCTTCTATAATGTCTATGATAAATGCTTTATCAATGTTATGAATATTTGAAATTTCTCTATATTTTTAAAAAATTCACTATCCTTTAATAGTCATCCCCTCTCGTACCCTAAAAAATGGCCAAAAAGTACCCCCATCTTGGAAACAAATCCCGCCATCTCTATCTCCAAAACTTGGGGGAACATATATATATGCATATAAAAAATAATTGTATATATATTAAAAACATATAAAAACAATAATACTCCTAATTGCCATGAAACAAAATACCTAAAAATTTGTAAAAAAGAAAATAATCATAAATTTATTATATTTTCTCTGGCAGCATACTCTATTTTTGTCATTTAATACGATGATCATTCTAGTGTGAAGGGCTGCAAAGCCTCCCTTGATTTGATGGAGTCTTGGACTATATGTAGGGAATGGTAAAGTCCTTCGGAAGGGAGGAGTTCCCTGGTGCAATGATATCGCACAAGTTCATCAAAAGATAGCTTCTTCCATAGAATAGGCTATATAGAATAATCAGTGGAAGAATGTAATCAATACTGATATAGATGAATGAAAAACTGAAGCTGATAACAAAAAATAATTCAAGAAAGATAAATGAAATTCTGATACAGAACTTATGATAAACTGGAAACCAACATAGCCACCAAGCGTAAAGGATGAATAATTCAAAAATTGTTAAAAACATGGCTTTTAGACTTTGAACAAAAAATGATGTGATCTACACAAAGATGATAGATGTTGCTGCCCCACAAAATACGGTTGTCAGTCTCAATTGATAATTGGTGGGAGAACACCCTTAAGTGGCTGAAATACCCCCCTCCAAATGGATATTTGCTAACTGAAACTGCCTTGTTTGATATTTTCAGTTTGTTTGATGAGGTTAATAAATGTTTATGCAAAATATATTTAGTTTGATAGATGCATCCTTTTATCAAACCCAAAGCACAATAACATAAATATATTGATTGACCCTCCAGGTACAAAGCATAGAAAAATCTGGTAACCAGCTCTATGATATTCTTCACTCGAATATGACTGATTATTACAAAGCATCTGCTCAGAAATTATTAACAGCCTTATACATTCCGAGATCAATCCAAACTAAGAAGCAGATTTATCATCTAACACCACTGACCTATACTGAACATTATTATAGGGCAGTTTTAAAGAGTTAAGACTCAGAAATTTACAACAGCAGTGCATACATTACAATTCGTGTCCACTCTGAGTAACAACAGTAAGTAGCTATGCAAGGATAACAGTTTGACAGCAATATGCAAAATACAAATAGCAGATTAACACTCAGAAACTAAATACCCGGCCAACAAAAGCTCCAGCTGTGACACTCCCAGGTGTTGAGGGTCACCTAGCAAGCAAGATATGCCCAGAATGGGAATTGGCGGCAAGTATGAGACTCCCAGCTAAGCCAGCAGTCACGTCCAGGTCTGCTTTTATACTCAGAACTGTCCAAATGCCAACAGCAGCAGATATAATGCCTTTGCTTTCAGTCTACAGCTCTAATGGAGGTTGATATTGGCCCATATAGAACCCAACTTCTTCCTTAAGCTCCCACGACCTGATATCAGGGTTTCACGCCTATTTATATGTGCTCATGTCTTCCATATAGCCGTCACAGGAGTAACAGAAAATTCTCTACCTAGTTCACATATCCCAGCTTGCACAGAAAAGAGTTTGGCACTCGAAATGGTTGACTACAGGTCCCTCCAATGAAGTCACCCAGTTCTGGTAATGGAAGCAATAACCTTCTCCGAAACCCACGGCCTGAGTATGAAATGCCGATCAGAAACCTTTGTTCAGGCAGATATATGGCAATCCAATGTGATACAATTCCCTTCAAACTGATTATCAATCTCAACCTTGATAACTCTGAATAAACCCCAAATAATGATCAATATATTTGCAGTAATCTGATAAATCTTTCAAACCCTTATTTTGAAGCTTTCCCTATAATTTCTTTGAAGCACACACAATCCCTATAATGGAATTGTCTGCAAGCTATTCTTCCTGAGAGGCTACGTCCTCAAAAAGCTTGAGATTTTCAGACTCTCCAATCTTCAGCAAAACCCTTAGCCAAATTCTTCTTCTTCAACAATGAATGAATAATGAATGTGCAAAATGAGTTTTCATTGCCCTTTTATAATTCCATGCTCAATTTGCATTTGATTTGCATTTGATTTTCATTTCATTTCATTTACTTTAATTCCATTTATTCTTCCCACCTTTTGGTGCACAACTTAATAATATAAAGTATACTTTAAAAGCATTTAAATCCCCTTTTAAATTGGCACTTACTTTATATTATAAAGTGCACTTAAAATCACTTATATCCTTTAAATATAAAGTCCCCTTTTATGACTTATTTAATTGACCTCATGATATAATAAAATCATATAATATAATAATCATTAACATCATTAATGATATCCACTTAATATTTAATTATTATTAAAGTTAACACTTTAATAATAATCAATAAATCATAACTCCATCAATATCAACATTTAACTGATTCTCTCAACACCATGAGGTTACCCTCTTCTTCCTCTACTCATCCAAATGGATTACTATAAATAGTAAGGTTGGACCCAATGCCCAAGTGACTTACTAAAAATAGTAAGTGTGCGCCAAATGGTCCTGAATGGCCTCCTAAAGGCGCACCACAAATAAACTGGGACACTAAGCTGAAGAATACTAAAATAAACACCAAAAGGTCATGCTAAAGAGCCAAAGATTATCCTCACACAGGTCCCCTGAACCCCTTGTTAGCCTACGAGGACCAATTGGTAGACTAACCACTGTGTCTGACCATCGCCTAGGAAAAGGGAACATTACAGTGGCCAAGAGAAATCCTCAAGTCATGTGACCGATGATGTCAAAAATAGTCAAACTGAATGATAACCCCATCCAAAATTATATAAAATGCTCAACATAGAAAACCAAGTTGGAGCTAAAGCAGCTACAAAGGGGAATTCAGAATAAACTGAAAATATTTTGTCTTTCTTCCTTAACTCCTTGAAAGGATTAAGGCAAGGAAGAGCATTTAGAAGTACCTATATGAAGTCAACCATTAGAAATGTTAAAATATCCCCCTTAGTTTCTTTTTTGAATTTTTACCAAACAACAATGCACCCGTTAAGGTTAGCTCCAAAATATAATCAGCTAAAATGGAACCCTTCACTTTTTGATCACCAAGATCCCAATGTGGGCGAGGTGAGAGCATACGATGCGAGGGGATCATTAGCTATAAACTGAAATTGAAAGGTACAATGTTGTAGGCGGCTAGCCGACCATTCTGAAGTAAATGCTGGAAATGTAAATGTAGGCAGATAACCGACTATGAAGCTCGACTACTTATTCAATGGGAGCGATTATTACAATTATTAAACTAAAACACTAAACCACTTTTTCAGCAGGAGTGAAGCAAAACTGAAATATAAATAATTCAAACCACTTATTCAGTGGGAGTAGTAAATACAAAATGTAATATGCTGAAAGTAAATAGCTGAAACAGTACTACTATAATCAGCGTTACAATAAGCTCTTGATACAATGATTTTGATGATTTTTGCTCTAACTTCAATACAATGATTTCACAATATTTTGTATTACAAATATGAATGAGAACATCAAAGGAATATAGCATTAAACTAAAATAACCAGGTCTGATATAAAAATGCAGCAAACTGTAAATACAAACCAGCAACTAAGATCACACTAAAATGCTCATATCTCACACAAATCACCTCCAATCAGACTCAAACTGAAAGCACATGAACAACTAATGCTAGGCATCCAAATTGCAAAGAAAGTCACCACTAAAAACTGCCACAAAGAGTGGCACACATTCCAATGCAAGACTGCAAGAAGTACGGCCTAGGGAAAAGGTCGACCTTGCTTAGTAATTCAGCCACTTCATTAAAAAATCTGAAACATGGAGGAAAGGGGCGCCTAGAGCATAGGAACACATTGAGCAAATACCCATAACCAACAATAATTCCTCCAAGAAGTTATGAATGAAAACAACCTACAGCCATATATGAACCAGCAACAACAAAACTGTAAATATCATCAAAAACCCTTCAACAATGAAGCTCGATCTGCAATCTTTGGATGAAAAGCAAACTCAATTCAGCTAGGTGTTATCTTTCAAACACGAAACCAAATACTTGCTAGGAGGTATGCGTTCCTCGAAGCCAAAAGTCTGAAATCATTTCAGCAAGACTTTGTCGTCAATAGCAATGGATACCAAATGAATGAGCAAAGCCTCTCTTAAATAGAAATCTGGAGTGACCTTTCAACTTCCACCTTTTCCCTCCAAAAGGGACACCCAAGCCTCATTTGAAATATTTTAATTTTTAAACATATTTTATTCTCCTTCATTCTAGGCATCCAAGGCTCAAGGACGATTATTTAAGTTTTGAAATATTAACTACCTCTCAATGAGGCGTCCACCCTCAAAAATCCCACCTTTAAAACAACATCAAGTCATTTCACTAGGCCAAGGGAGCCAATATGATAATAAAGTATTAAACAACTTAAATAAATCATTTTACCAAAATGAGCCTCAAAATGCTGAAAGCCAAATATACCCAAACTGCTTTGCCCAAAATAGAAAAAACTCTAAACTGCTGCCAACCAGAGCACTGCCAAAAATAGAACTTACTAAAAATAGTAAGTTCGGAAAAGTTTCCCATTGCATATGAACGTCATACCACTACGAAGCTTTCTGAAAACCCAAAAAGAATCCAAAATCCAAATTGCAAAACTCCATCATGTAAACCCCTGAAAACACCAAAAACCTCTAAACAATTGGAAACCCTAATTTTACCTCCAACGAGCCTACGGGCATCCAGAATAGGCTGACAGGCCACTGCACTGACTATTGTTGAGAAGGGGACATTACAAATGTCAAAAGATTGAAGAAGCATATTGGTCTCTAAATACCTACAACATCAACCCCCAACGGAACCCAATGAGACCATTCTCTCTAAAGAACAAAGGGAAAAGCACAAGTATTTCTCATAGAAGGTTGATACACCCAAGAATGTCTATATTTATTAAAAGTGAGCCCAAAGATACTGTCAACGTGAAATGGCTAGGTGAAACTCAACTTCGACAATGCAATGAAGATCCATTTATCTACAATGAATCATGCAATGTATTGAAATTTTATTTAGCTTGCTTCAATTAATTTATTCTATCAGCTTTAATTTTTCATTCATCAATGTCAGTATTAATTGCATCCTTCCCCCTCTTATTCTAAATAAGCCTATTTCATGGGAGAAGCTATCTTCTAATCAACTTGTGATATATCAGTAAAATAGGGAACTTCTTCCTTTCAAAGGACCTTATCATTCCCTATATACAATCTAAGACTCAAAATCAAATCAAAGGACACATTTTAGTCCTTCACAATGTTAGCATTTTAATTTGCAACTTCCATTACAACACAAAATAGAATAAATGTACAGTAGAAATGCTTGTTGAATTAGGTGGGGAAGCTCCCTATAAAATAAAAACTAATCTAAAACTAGACAATATGTACTTGCAATTTATGATCTTTACAACAATTATTGTGGTAGTTCACATTCATGTTGAATAAAACATAAATATGTAATATTTTTGGGTTTTCCTAGTGTAAAAGGCTAAGATTATCTTTCAACATGTAGCAAAGGAATTTATGCTTTTTGACTTGTAGGAAATCTCTATTGCTACATGCATGTGTTATTTAGCTAAATGTAGAGATTAAACAATGCAAGTGCACAAATGGAGGCTTAACATATAAACATGAATCCTATGGTTAAATTAAATGTATTAATCGGTACAAAGTCATGGCCTACACCTTCAAGCTCACTTGCAATACAAAGCTTGCAAATTTATAGAAGCAATTTAACCCTTAGCACACATAACAAAACATCTCAATCAACATTCACAAGCAAAATAGACATAAAAAATGTCATTGGGTAAATAACAAAATTACAATACACTAAATACTCGATTAGTATCAATTTCAGCATAATAAAGGCATGAGAGTTACCATTGTTCCATCCTTAGTACAAAAAGGCACTTATTTATATTGTTTGCAAAGCTCCATGAAGATAAATGAAATAAATTAACTACACTTCTACCCTAAATATGACCACTTGAATGATTTGCAAACTTTATTATAAATTATCTAGTCCAATTTGACATCATGTAACTAATAGTTCAAGTGACAATTACAATATTTCAATTATCCTTTAAAAGCTCTCATCTCACACATGATGAGATAGTCATATAATTTGAGCTACAAATAGTGAATGCTAAAAATAACAGAAAGCTATAAATAGCAGGATCTGGCTAAAAATAGATTATCATGAAATATACTTTTTTTCTCAAAAGTGATGATTATAAATAGACTTATGGAAGGTGGCTCTAGATGATTTTGATTTTCTGAAATTTTCATCCATAATTCTTGGTGGCTTTCACTATTTATTGAATCCACAACTCTCCACATTGTTCTTCTTGGCATCGATTCTCTAAAAAATATCTAAGTGCAAACACTTCTTTGTTTAAAATAAAAACCAAAATCTAGAAATCAAATTGATCGGCAATAATACACAATGAATGAGGCCAACTCTGAAAATCTTCAATCACCACCGTTACAACTGAAAAATCTTCATTATAATGCTTAGAATCAATCTTGGGGACTTTTTGAAAACCATAAAATGTATTGTATTTGCTCATGGACAGCAAAAATGATACCATGTACACTTTTCAGTGTACGTTGTACCTTTGTTAAAAGGAACAAAGGGAGAAATGCATACAAAAAGTGCTCTGATTTTTTTTAAAAGGTCGTGCTCTATATGTTCCAACGTCCCCTTTTTAAAGGGAACGCCCATGCAATGGAAGTGCACCTCATCTGAATCACACCCCATAAGGTGTGCAACAGTGGCATATTATTTGTGTGCTAGTCTCTTTTTTCTTTTAATTTTTTTTAGTTTTTACTTTATTTTTTATTTTCTTTTAAATAATAGTAATGATTAATAATTAGTATTATTTATAAATAATACATATATATAATTAATTAATAATATTATTAATAAATTATTAATTAAATTTTAAAATTATTAATAAATAATTCATTATAAATTAATACATTAAAATTAAAATTGATAGACAAATAACATGTATACAAAAAAATTGACACTTTGCAGTTTGACATGACAAACATTGGACTTGGCCTAAAAAATGATTATTCGACTATGGCACAATTCACAATTCATTCAAAAATTTGAATTTGTGCACTTTGACAACATGACCTATAACTTGACCGAAAATCAACCACTACAACTTTAGACAAACAACTTGACATACACAAATGACAATTTGACAATTAAATTTCTTGTATCACAATCAAGTTTTGGATTAGGTTCATCACACAACAAAAACATCATCGTATTAAATGACAAAAGAAAAGTATGCTGCCACAAAAAGTATTAGACTTCAAGATTCCAGTCCTAGTTCTACTCTGGTATGGCCCACGTTCATCCAAGGTCCTCCATAGGCACTTTGAGTACCCTATGGGTCCTTCTAATCTGCACCCTAGGCCATCTTAGCCCCAAACCAAGACCAAGTAAGGACCAGCAAGGTATAGGGGCATAACCCAATAACAAAGACAATATTCTATACAAAGGATACAATGTACAACATACAAGAGTCTCAAGAGATGATCATATGAGATCTACAAGTGGGTATATATTTCATACACTACCAAGAGATACAATTGTATAACCAGAATAGGATAATAGGAGATACAGTCACATGTGTAGTACGTCACCAAACTACAAAAGTACAAATGCCTTGGGTAAACTAAATATGTTATGTGTAAACAAGATAGAAAAATAGACTAGTAAAAGATCCATCTAGACTAATGTGAACACACTAACACTCAAAGGAAAGAAGATGCATTGCAAGAAGCAATCACTCAAAGATAATAAGACACCAAAAGGCAACATAAAGATAGTAGCATCAATGGACAATAATAAATAGGTATAGTCAACCTTACATCTGCTTTAAAACAAAAGCTAAAATAGTTGAGGATTCTAGAAAGTAAATCACCTGCTAATGGATTTACACCAGCTTGCTTGTAAACTTTGGCAGTCTCAAGTTGAACCATTTCCTACATGATAAAAAAACTTGGTCAAATTATGCAAGTGTACTCCTGATTCATTCCTTAATGATAAAACCACCAAACATCAAATTTCATCACCCACCATTGTCATATAAATGCTAATTACAAAAATAACTTATAACTATATGGATAAAGATTTAGAGTTAACCATTGTTATAAATAAACAAGTTTCTTCACTTCTAAGTTATAGAGCAATCTTTCATATGACCACAAGGATTAAACACCCCAATCAACACTCATTTCTAAGCAATAAATAGAGATTTTATTTTTTTTAAGAATAATAATTAGTACAAATTTGGAAATGCAGCCCACAATAGGTATACCAAAAAGACACTCAACTGTTCATTGGTACAGCAAAAAATGTCCTTTAATACCAAGATTGTTAACAAATATCACTATGTAGAGAATAATAGTAAAGGAAGCTGATGCAAAATACAAGGTCATATTTATCCTAGAGAAATGATACATTTTCTGAAATCTTTAGCTATTGGAACTTATTTTTGGCACCTTCTTTCTATTAGTTTTGAAGCTCATTGAACTATTTCAATCAATTGTTGGCATTAACATAATTTCTGCCTTTTGTTCTTTCTTTCTAGCTGTGAGATAAATCATGATAAAATCAATAATCACGTATCTTTATCATGTAAGTAGAATGAATGCATGGACATTGAAAGATTATGTCGCACACATTCCAATGTGTGTACCTTGTAATTATTATTGTACAGGGAAGTTACATTGGTGTTTTTAGCTTACATTTTGTAAGTTACTCATTCAGACATAACTAATTTGTTGTTATTAGATCATTATCACATGTAATAAATTAAAATAATTGTCTATGTCCTAAGTAGTCTAAGATTATTACATCATTATATTATATCATACCCCTCTCAATGACTAAACCCAATACAACTCCAATTTTGTCCCAAAATTTGACAAGAAGATTAGAACCAAGAGGTTAAGTTATTAGATCAATAAATTGCTCCTAAGATGTAATGTAAAAGAGATAAATGTCTCCAGGATCAACCACTTGTTGAATGTAGTCACTGTGAACCTCAATCTCCTAGGTGAAAGCATAATAAACTAGATTCTTCACCAACATTAGAACACCCTCATTGTCAGAGAAAGGTGTAGCAATCACAGTTTTGGGAAAGACATTTCTTCATAACTAGAACTGACAGTAGCTTGGTATCTGGCCTCAGTAGAAGATAAAGTACAATGTCTTGCAGCTTACTCTACAACAAAAAAATTCTTGAAACCAAAGAGAAATGTAGCTAGTAATTGACCACTAAGTATCCATTGAACCAGCCCAATCATCATTTTTTCTAATGAAGGATGCCAAAGTCCTCAGTAGCTTTGACACACTGCAACACTGCCTCCAATGAAGAAGTTTTGACTGGGCCCGAAACTACATATAGTTAACTAAAAGTGAAAAAAGACCTACTCATGTGGATCTAAGATATATCAAACAGCCCATCAATTGTTTGTAAAGTGAATCATCAATTGTTGATGAATCATCATAGGCTGACAACTTCAGCGTAACCTCCAAAGATGTAGTGAAAACACTACAACAAACCACGTAAAATTGTTCTAGAAGATTCAAAGCATACTTGACCTAAAGCATAAAAATGAAATGGTCACATTTCAAAACTCTACATCTTACCAATACTATTTGAGGCCTAGACCATTCATGTCAAAAGCAGAATATAATCAGATTTGACAAGATCTAATGCAATGGCTACACTACCTTCAATGTCAAGACCGACATAGACAACAAGAATCACAATATCATCACCATCACTTTTGACATAAGAGATTCAGATAAGACAGCCTTCTTCTAGATCTGTAATCATGTGTCATGCCTTATTGATTGCAGTAGGTTGGCTGTGTTGGTGTGTTCGGAACCATTCTTTTGACACTTGGAGGTTAAGTGTCGATGATATGATTTTTGTTGGCGACAGCAGAGAAATTCCTTAGTTGACAAATTTTAGAGTTGTGACTATGATTGGTCTGCTTCTATGTTCCACGGCATTTTGGGGACAGGGACGGAGGGACGGCAGGGGACGCATTTCCGGGACATTTCCTAAGGGGCAATTTTTAGGGGACGGCGACATACAAAATACATAGATATATATATAATTTTTTCAAAATTTATTAATATATTAGAGAGAGAGAGAGAGAGGGGAAGAGATAGATATGCCAATAAATTAATAATTGATAATAACAATATCAATATGTAAATAAATCGCGAGAGTAGTACTATAACAGCATAAATGTCATTAAAGTATTATAAAATTTATCACAGCAGTATCAAACATCAATAAAACCATGGTCTATCAATATCCAAATGTCTAAAACTATTTGTGGTTCTTCTAATTTACTTGTATCTAGATCATCTATTAAGATGGTGACGATATTTTTGAACCCATATGATAATACTTGATCGGTGATGACTAATTGTTGACAATTGACATTATTATTTTTTAATTTTAATTTACAATATATATCATGACATTCGAGTTTGACTAATTGATACTTTAATATTTTTATTTTTATGATGGTGTTGTTTACTATACAATATATGATGCTATGTGTGGTATTTTGAACTTAACTACTACTGCAAATATGTATATATTTTTTATTTTTATATGTTTTTCGTATGGATGAACCCAAACCGAAAAATAAATTTGACCACACACGAACCAATACCAAGACTGGTAACTTGGGACAATAGGGTTTGGATCATAAATAATTAGTGTTAAATTTATGTAGTGTCTTTTTGTCACAGTCTAGTCATAGAGGCAATAGGTATCTTTCTTTTTGAAGTATTTACCTCAACTTTTGATATACTATATCTGATTCATCTCTATTCTTCTAAAACCATAATATTTATTGAACAATCAAGTGATTGCAGAAGGTTTCTATGAGGCGTGTTAGAAGTTCTCCTCTACTACATTTTAAAGAACTATTAAAAAATTAAAATGAGACTTAGTAGTACTAATGAAAAAATGTTAATATTTTGTCTCCATCAAACTTTAGCCAAAAAAAAATATTAAATTAATCCGGGAGAGATGGTGGGTCCCGCGACCTTTGGAAGGAGAAATAAACTTTAAAAAAAACAATTTTTTTATTGTATTTTAATGCTTGAAGCTCTCAGCCTACAGGAAACGTTTCCTGGCGTTTCCTATGAATTTTGTTGTTTTGGGGGCGGTAGGGGGACGTCCCCTTTGCATCCCCCTGTACCGGGGATGGCAGGGGACAGGGATAGGGGGTTTTGGGGCAGGGACGCGTCCCCGTGTAACCCTGGTCTGCTTCAATTTTCCGATGCCATGAGGTGATATGTTGAGTTTTATTCCTTATGACTGAGCAGATTTTCTTTTCCAATCCCAGGATTGAGTTTGGCAATTGGATTGTTGTTTTGGACTTCACTGAGATGCCTTTGTAGGATATGCTTCATGGTATAGATTACAACCCTTTCAGGGATTTCAGATTGGGTTTTTATTATGATTACATTTTTGGGTTCCCGAAAAGCAAAGTGCAGTGTGGGCACAATGGATTGTCAGTTATGATCAGAGTGGCGCAACATCAGCATGGTGGATTTTTTCTGAGATTAATTTGGAACCCTGGAATCACATTAGTTTGCAATCTAGCAGTTTTTGGGAATGAGAAAGCTGATGTTAGCTTTTTGGAGTTTGCTCCTATGGTGCCTCAATTTGGTTCTTTCGAAGAGCAATTCTCTAAGGAGTTGACTGAGTTTATGCAATTTCTGATTGCTCTTCTTACAAGAGGTTTTCGAGAGGTCTCTTGTATTGGTACCTTGCAGGACAGTACCTTGAGAAGATGGTGCTACAAATCTCCTAGGTTGTCTTGGGACCCTAGGATCATTCTTGGTTTCACTTTGGATCACTTTGATGATTGTGGGGTTGTATTGGCATTGCTTGAGGACAAGAAATCTTTGGGAAGGGTGGACTATAATGTCCCCATTTTCAAGTTCTCTAGTAGTGTAGTTGTAGCTGACTTTCTAGGTTTGTGTCAGCATGTTCACAGGGGTAATTTGATGTTATCAGTGACCTCGAATGGCTTGAAGAGTATATAGATAGGAGCAAGATAGAAGAATGCAATTTACAGTGAGTTTTTGTGTCGTTATTAGATAGATAGCTTGTAGACGTTTCCTTGTAAGTTTTTCGAAGGAATGAGAAACTGATGTGAAGGTGTAAATTATATCTGTATTTTTTTATGAACAGTTGTGTGATTCATACAATGCTAGAAGAATAATTTTGTTTATTAAACATTAGGACTTCACTCATCTTGCTTGAAACTTTACATTCGTCAACCTTCAACTTGACCAAATGGCACCAACCTCACTTTTCTACGATGACCAAAGTGTGCTTAAGATGGTGAAGAATCCAACTTATCATGCCAGAACCATGGATATGAAGTTCATTGCCATTACATTCACTAGTTGGTTGATAATGAAGACATTTGTCTTTGATTATTGTCCTACAATAAAGCAAACTGCTGACATAATGACCAAACCACTTGTTTAAAATAAGTTTGTCAAGTTTAGAGTTAAACTTGGAAATGTATCCAATCTAGTCACTAAGTGGGGGTATTAGATTAGTAATAATGCATATAAAGGCTTGATGCTGTTAACATTATTTAGGCATTGTTTTGCTTATGCTATCATTTGCACATTTTTGTACATAGGATATGTTGTTGTTGTGAGACTGTTACTCAATTATATGGATTGGAGTTTAATTCTCTGACTTATATAGTAAGCCACTCTGCAATGTAGTCTTTACATCTTGTTCATTCCATCTAATACAAACCACAAATCTATGGAAAGTGTTACAAAATTACAGTGATGTTTATCCCATTCACCACTGGAGAACCATAGAACTATAAACCATCAATCCGTAAACACTATTGGCAGCATGAAGCTCCAAACAGATCAGTTCACAATTAATTCCTGTGATAAGATATTTGGAAAACATCTCCTTTGCAGGAAAATAATGAGACAATCCAAAGAGACATTTCCTCAGATACAATTAACCTGCATTATAGGAAGTCACTTTATCTGATAATAAACCGACCATCAAATCAAAATTCAAAACTGTCAATAATTGCCATCTCAAGTAAAAATGAGGAAGAGACACATAGACAACACAAGTGTTGTTTTGTTCAAATTATTATAGTTTTCTTCGTATATCCACAATCTATGGGTGTAATTAGATAAAGTGGTGGCTACAACTTCTTATAACAAGAAAAAAACAAGCAGGTTAATAACACATAATTTAAAATATTGATCACTCAATCAGCATCAAGCATTCTAGTTTAACGTACACAATAAATGCATGGGCTCTAAATAAAATTACCAAGTAGCTTCTCAAGCAGTCACTTTGCAACATATGTTCTAACATCTTTTTAATAATTTCTTCAAGGAAAATAAAGTGGTGGATTGTTTACAAATAGCAAAGTACGTTCATTTCATGTTGCTGGTATTTTAAGGCATAAATAGTCAAAAGGTTGGACACAATAATTATAAGTGTCAGAAAAAACCTGATTCCCAGCATACTTCTGTTGAATTGCTTTTATTTTGGGCTGCAGATTCTGCATCGCCATTGTTGATTCAACCTGAAATTCAAATACAAACACAACTCCATTCATAGCTAGATCAAATGACGAGAAAGTTCAATTCCAAACGAGAGGAGCAGACAAATCAAGAACACTTGCATAACATGTTTCTAACAATTTTATATAAGAACTGTATTTTGTTGGAGAAGAGAAACATGAGAAAAGAAAAGAATATGCATGCGCACACACATACTTGTTAGAGTGAAAAAAATTACACAACATTTCTAATTCAAAGTAAGACTTAAAATTAGCAAATGAGCATATGCTATGGTGTATAAACCCTCATGAACACTGACTCTTGAAATATTAGGGAACTAGATACTTCACTTGAACAGATTTCGTAGAAAACAAATATGACACTAATGCCTATAATTGAATTTTCTCATTTATCTTAAGTCAAAATGGCCATCTTGATCCTGGTAGGAGGTCAACCTGGGAGGATCTACATACTCCTGTGATAAATAATGCAGACTTTCCAACAGAATAAGCTATTGCTTTCCTTCACTCTACCCTGCAGTGCTACTGATCAAACTGAAGTCAGTATTACCATGGCACTGCATACCACATTAGCACACATATGTATCACTACCACACAGCACACATGTTTGATGACTTTTTAATTCTTGATGGCAAATGATTCTTCTACTTTTATACAACTGTACATAGACAGCCTCCTTCTCAATGTCAGGGTATGTGAATTCTATCACATCCATTGGCTCTTGCAGATTTCTCATTTCTGATTGCACATCCATTTTGTCTCAATACAAATCTTGGACAGCATATGTTCTTTTAAAATATTATACCAAGCAGTAACATTATGTACTCTACTCATTTACACTGTTTACACTTGAAGTAATGAAAATACAGTTCTTACTACTTTCCATGCTTCTATTTTGAGTTTTGTGCACTCTGTTTCCATCCTTTTATAGTTGTAAGTCTCTGCTCACAAGTGCCATAACCTAGTAAGAGCTTATAATTGTCATGAATAAAGGTGTAGTAGATGTGTAGTTAATTTCTGTAGATTAGGGGGCTCAAGCGGAGGTAGTCGATCCTACATTGTCGTGTCTTCTCTCTGAGATTTCTATCTTTGTCAGTTTTACCTGTACTTGAGTACCTTTCTATCATGCCATGATCGTCTATAAACTACCAAGCATGCCTACTTATAGATTTTGCAAAATCACGCATTTGTTCTTGAATTTGCTTCAAATGACAGCTCAGAAGACTTAGATTAGTATTATGTTGTAAAGGAAAACATGTAAAGTACTTGCAACGATAAACAACAATGAGAAACATGTTAGAATTAGAATATCTAATTATAATATTAGTATTAGTTAATTTGCATTCTTTTGGTTTAACAGGTTGTTGGTGTCACCAAGCCAACACCTTTTGGAATAAATATGTCCCTCTAGGGATATTTTGGCTAATGCAATACAGTATTATTTTGTTCTTCTTTCATTGTTATTCATCATGTGGTATCTGAACCACCTCTCATCCTAGGTCACTGACGATGAAGATGACACAGTGGTGAAGATGAAAATGCAATGAGTAGTTCAGTTGAAGATGAAACGTGGAAAGAATATAAGCAGTGAGAAGAGTAGAACTTAAGATAAATGAAGAAAAGCCACCTCACATGCTTTTCTGACTGCCGAATACAGTTTGGAAGCTAAGGATCCATAATAGACTGCAATACCAGCCACAAATGCTCACTACCTCAAACACAACTGGTGCTATTATTGTCAATGTGGCAACTCCAAATGTCCTTGTTAGGGCAGCTGCCAGCAGAATTTTTTTGACAGAAATTAAGGCCAAATTACTTTCTTCATTTGCAGATGCTCTTGATGAGCTTTTAGTAATCCAACCAAATAAACCCCAGCTACTTCCTGCAAGCCAGACATGGTGGAGTTCTGAATGCGTAGATTGGTCTTGATGTCCTAGGCCATCTCCCTCACTAAGCACAGGAAAGGTAATTTCTTCATTAACAACTCCATGCACATTTGGCATTTGAGGATCCTGCAAAGAGTAAAGATGCAGCTTCTTCGCTACCTGGTGGCAGGGGATTCTTCCTCGCCACTTTGGTTGCCAATTGCTTGAAACCTTTCAGAATTGCGAGTAGCCCTTCTGATCAGCTGACTAGATCAAAAGTGAAATAACTCCCATGAGATGCAAGACCCCTTCTGTTGCCATTATTTTTATTGGCTAGGGCAGTGCTAACATGAAACTTCCTGCATCTCATTCTGTCAGTAACATGTATGAATTGGAGGGAAAGTAAACCTACAAGGAGCGACACCATATAATTAAGAGGATATGCTCGCACCATCACCTGTTGATGCCTCACTATTGCCATTCTCAAAGAATTTTAAATTTATGAGCAAAAGGTGCCAACAAGCTCCTTATAATTGAATGATTCAGAGCTCAAGCAAGGGATTCAACTGTGCAAGGCATGAAGCAGTCAGAGAGGACATAATAAGGTGATGCAGCATAAAGTAAAATGAAAAATAGTTTTCTTTTTAAGTGAGCAAGCCAAAAAGTAGAAATCTATACCCATATTGGGGATGTGAAAAAAACAACTCATGTTTTTTTACAGACAAAGACATTCATACTAAGTGTTTCACTAGCAAGACACTTTTAATAGAAGAACTATTGGACCAAATTGCATGATGAGTGCATTTATAATCTTCCAATAAACAATTGTCTTCTATCACCCTGCTTGTCCTTCCAAATCAAAGTGCTTTCCATATTTGAACAATGCTCAGAGGGCGAACCATAGCAAGATCAAAGAGGCAAGGAAACATAGTCGAAGCCAGATTAATGCTCATAGATAAACAACAATTAAACATGTCAAATTACCCAATATTGAAACAGAGATGACACTCCTAATGTTTCAGAATGTCTGGAACACAGTCAAGCTAAAAAACCCAGAAAACCTAAGCTATGCAGATTGAGAGTGGTGGATCAAACAATCAAAAGGTCCTCATGTCCATTGCTTTATTAATGGAAAACAAGATGCCTATGCACATTCAAAAAATCTAGGATGCTCGTGAGGCTTAGAAAAAGTAGAAGAGAGTATATGAGGTAAACAACTTACCCAGGTGTAATATCTGATAGAGAACCAACAAAGGCTCAAAATATGAGACAAAAAAACAAATTTAAAGACATTCTGATACGACCCACAGAGCAAAAAAAATAACAGATTGAAATGGAGAAACAAGACTCAAGTTGAAGAAAATCAGTTGGTGATGATGATATTCTGTGCTCTACTTCATTGTCCGAAGTGTTTTTCACCTCTATGAGTGTCAGCATTTGCCAAGTTACCTATCAAGCACCTGTTGGCTGGCTTCAACAAGAATTACAGCACATAGGTGATGAAAATAAAGAAGAAAAGGCTCTTTGTTCCAAACAAAGGGGAGAAATATTCCAGCAAAAGCAAAATTTCTAGAAATACAAAGATTTTTTAGACAAAGGCAACCATTTGCAACCAACAGTAACCTATCCCATTTATGGAAAATCCCATGACAGCAAAAACTGCTGGTATAACAGCCTCAAACAGAAAAATAGAGAAAATCAATCACACGAAAGACAAAAGAATCAGTGACATCAAAGCATTGTTGTCAAGAAATATGATGGTGATGTCAAGACCAATAATGTCAGAGACTCTGAAAGTGATGATGAAATCATCCAAGTGCTAGCCCAGTCCCACAATGTAACCAAGAATGAAAGAAATCCAGTACATCAACTCAGGTGCCACAAGGCATATGTCTGGGAGGTATTTACTATTATCTGGCTAAAAGTATCAATTGCATACAATAGTAGAAACTAATAGTGCATACCAGATAGAGTAAAACAATATAACACGATAGAAGCTTTATTCAATTTGAGTTTGCTTACATAGATGTAGATCAGGGATGCACCAGCCAAGATCAAACGCCTTTCCTATCTACAATTATTCAACATAAAGGAAGCCAATGACTATTGATTAGCACAAAGCCATTGGGACCTGCTACAACTAAAGACAACTAACCCAAAGACGACAAACTAACCAACAAAATAGTTGGCTCCACAATCTAATCAAAACATTGCAAAGCCATTTTATGCTAATTACATCATCCCACCGCACAAAAGAACAAAATGATACAGTTCACATAATATCAGGGAATTTTTTCTTTGTTTTTGTGGCACTATAGATGAGGAAGATCCTAATTGCTGATTTTTCGCTGGTTCAGCCATAACAGCATGATCAAATCCTAAACGTTCCACAACAAAGAACTAACAAAGGTCCTTGGATGCAGATCTTCCAGTGCAGCCAGTTGCAACATGCTTTTCAGCTGGAAATAACAAGGTAAACTTGCAGTTTACACTGATCATGGCATCTAGAATGTTGGGCACAGTACAAATAATGTACATGCCAGTGATCATAGAACTTAATGAATTGCATTGAACCATTCAAAGAAGTTTCCAAATCTGAATGTGTATTGGATTCCAAAAAATCTTCATTAAGGTGGTCAATGTTCATAGACCGTACCATTGGAATTTGGTATTGTGCCTCTACTGTGTGATGTCCTGATATTAAGGCCTTGTTTAAATTAAAGATTTAAACATCATGATGAAACAATGAAGTCAAATTGAATGATCGTATATTTAAGAAATAATATTAAACAGTATTATCATTTTAATATAATTAAAATATATATATATATATAAACATTGACAATTTAAATATTATTATATGATATGAATATAAATATTATCAAATATTATTATTATCATAATTATAATCATTATGATATAATATATTTTATTTTATAAACTAAATATTATTAAATAATATAGGGGGCCGACTCCCCTTAAAGAAGGGCTGAAAGTCTTTAAAAGACCAACCTCATAAAGTATTCACGAATACCCTATAGGCTGTGAATTACACTAGGCAGCAAATATAATAATTTGTCACATATGATATAATTACCTTATGAACGACCATAACATATAATATGATAAAGGCAGTAACAACTTATGTATGGCAGTTAGTAAAGATAAAGAAGGCAGCGATTTACATAAACTATATAGAAGCAACAAATCTCATTAGCGCTGAAGCTGATGAATCAAGGATATTACAAATTACGGGAGCATATCTGCCTAGACTAATAAAGTAATATAATATAGACTTTGTATTATGGAAGGAATAGATGCGATTTGTAAAGACGGCACCGATTCCAATTTGAGACCCAATGAATTAGTCTGAAGGAGCAGCGACTGAACTAAGAGGTTGCAAGGGCAGCGATCATGAAGGCAGAGTAAACTATGCATTAGTTTTCAAAACATGCGATCAGTTGGAAAGACATCACCTTTTGAAAGGGAAGGGATGTAGCCCTTCATACCTTTATGAAGATATATATTTGTGATTGACATTTGGAAGGGGGGGAACAGGAGAGGTATAGATGGAATACATGCAGATTTGATAAGGGATATAGAGGAATAAGAATAATATTATATAAAAGTAAACAAATATACAGATATACAGATCACAAGGAATAAGGAAATCAGCAAATTGGAAACAAATATAATATTCAAGAGGAGGAAAATATGTACTGTTCTGAGTTCTAATTGGCAGCATGAATCACAAGGAATATATAAGGAGATTTAAGAAGAAATATAATACACCATCAAATGGTAAGGAGAAGTTACTCAGCAGCATCAAAGGAAATAGAAAGAGGCTCCAGCGGCAGCAGCAGGACAGAGGTAAGTTACATATAATGTTTGGTAAACATAATACGATCTGTGGATAGGCAGTCTGTGTATCTTCATTATTATGTGTACAGTAAAGAATATCTATTGAAGGTAATAGGCTGTAACTATATATACATATTAATTCTGAGTTATCATTTAATAACAAATAAAGATCTGTCACTAATTTGCAAGGAACAGAGAAAAATAATAGGCTGTGCATTTATATGGTTCTAAGTAATCATTTGTTGCTGCAAGTAATATATATAAATCTGTGTTGTCTTCAAGAGACAGAATATAGTATTCATCTTATATCATTGATTTGATAGTTCAGATCAGAACTTGTGTATTTATACAATGAATTAATATTCATGTTATGTCATTCATTTAATAGTCTGAATCTGTGTGCTTATATTATGTCTGACTACACAAAATAGGCATGATGGGGGAGATGGAGGGACTATTAAAGGGGAAACAGCATGTGAGGTCACCCTTTAAGTACACCACCCATCTGGATGGCAAGGGCCACATGGGCCAAGAGGGGCAAACTACTCTTGGGCTTAGACGAAATGACTATCCAGGACACCCTGCTGTAGCTGCACCCTCAAACTCTCAATATGATTGAGCAATGATGGTTTTGGTACAGGGGAACGAAGGTAGAATACTAGGTACACCACCCCATATGGATGGCAAGGGCCACATGGGGCCAAGGGGGGTAAACTTCCCTTGGGCCTAGGGATTCTTGGGCACCCTATCAGACCATCATACTCAAGGAAGAATGAATTAGGAGATTCAATATGCTTATGAAATGATGATGTCTTATTTCTACTAACACTTTGCAGGCCAACAGGTAGTTGTATCCCTAACCACATTCTCTTTTGATTTCCTTACATGCATGCTAATTAATATTATCTTGTAAATACTCTCTAATTCTGTTTTGTAGGAACCTAATTGTTCTATAAGCATTCCCCAACACCAAGGTAATTACTCGGAATTGATTAATTAGGGCAGATTTAGGGTTATCCCAAAAAGGGCACATTACATACTGGATGATGGCATACAGCGGCAATGGAAAGTTGGGAGTCTTGTGGGTCTTCATGTCATATGGTGATGGAAAAGTGTGCAGCTTGTACAATACAAAATAGATCAGCATTATCATAATGATAATCCAAATGATCTGAATAGTCACAGGAGCCTGCCAAACACACAAATAAAGGTTCACCTCACTCCTTATAGTGTTCTAAGCAGAAATATTATGTTGTTTATAGTGATTTGAAACTTGTAGAGCTTGCAAAAAACATCCTAGCAGTTCAGAGATATCCCCATTATTAAAACCTTGTCCACTTTTCCCACACATTGTGTATTTGCCTTCACCAAGATCACCTTCCCACTATAATGACTTCCATTCCTTCATAGCAGTCCATCCGACATTTCTTGGCACAGACATGATATTGAATTTCCCAAGTTTACCCAAGTTGCTATCTATTCTACTTGTAACAGTTGCATTAAACTTTGGCCCAAGTTTACCAGGTTTAGAATCCAAGAAAAGTAGTACAGTTATTGCAGGTCATATGGTTACTGTAGAAGGTCATATGGCAATAGCTTGTTTCCAAGACTGTACAATAGAATCATCCCCATACACCAT
>VDFB02062762.1:0-28023 GCA_007258455.2 Sequoia sempervirens
CATGGTTGATGGGATTGAAGGGACAAGTTCCTCATTTGATCACTCATGAGGCTTTTGAAGAGCAAAAGCCTCCTTAATGGGGTGTGATCCAAAGGATCATACATACATGAGTAAGTGATCAAATGTTCTCATTTCTAGTTGAAAATTTGTCTAAGGATTGTGGTTGCATATGTTTGTCATTTGACAAGTTTTGATCTCAAGTTAGTGGCAACCTCAAGCTCAAGCTAATTCAAAGCATCCTATGGTCATTAGAAGGCAAGTGACCAAACATTGATTGACAAGAAAAATTTATGTTATTAATCAAATTCATTTTCAAAAAGTGATTAACTTACAACTACCTAATGGTCTTCAACAAGTGGTAGTCTTGAAAGTTTGAGCCATTATTGTTATGGTTTTGGAAGTGTCACTATGGTTTAGAAATAGTTTGAGCCACCATTAAGGTTTAGTGGCCATCTCATCATAGCTAAGATATTGCATAAACTAGCAATTGCACCTTGGTGTGCAATGGGTGCGCCAAAGAGGTGTGGAAGGTTAATTATGGAAAAAATTGGTCCATTTTTATTTTATTTTTGCATACATTTAAAAACATTTGTGTAACACATGAGATCTAATGGTAGATCATTTAGCAATTATGCATTCACTTACAAAGATTGAAACACAACTAAGACAAACCCTTTGAATTATGAAGCTATTAAATTTTGCACATGGGGATTTTTGTTTTAAATCACTCCATTGAATTGTGGTTCACAGAAATAACTTGTTTTAAAACAAAATAAAAATTGAATGTATGTGAGGAGCACTTTTGATGGGCACCTAATTTGCAGGGATTAATTAAATGTATCTTAGAAAAAGAATGAAGGGAACTTATACACAACAAGTAGAACTTAAAGTTAGGGCAGTAGTTTAACGAAGAAACAAAGATTGAATGAACAAGAAGAAAGTTTAATTTGTAGAAACAAACAAGCAAAAAATCTGAGAGGGTGGAAGTTGCAATGAAAGATGAAATTTGGTTTAGAAGCAACAATTGGTCAGCCAAGTCTATCTCATCAGACCCAATAATTTCTCTAAAACTTACCAAGCATCCATCGTGCTTGAACATTTGGGAGTTTTAATTCTAAGAGATGAAGCTGGAAAGTCAAGTCTATTTGCTTAGTTTAAGCAATTCTCACTGCATCTTATTGTTGTCATTTCTATAAAAATATGTTAATTTAGGGAGAATAAATTAAAAAGCACAACCAAGCACAAAATTGTCCCATGTTATTCAAATTTATGGCTCAAGAGCACTAGCAAAATCTGATCAAGACTCAAAAGTCTTGCCCAAAACTTAAGTTTTACCCCATTGGCAGCACACTTTGGCTTCTATTCGTGAATAAAATGTTTCCAAACCTCATGGTCTAAGCCAAATTTGGAGGGATATTCGAAATGCAGGAATAGGTCGGCTTTCAAAACATGTATAAATGACAGAACACAACAGAGCCATGTTATCAAACATGGAAAATGGGCTCAAGCGGGAACTTTTGCGAAACAGACGTTTTGAAATTACCAGATGTTAGTGTGGGCAGTGGAAACCCTTCACGGGCTGCGCGAGCAGATGCATCCCTAGTGGCCCATGCAGTGGACAGTGTCAGTGGTTTGGCCTATGCAGAGGGGGCGAAAGTCTCTATGGTTTGTGCGGCTGCTGTTGGCGATGTTGCTAACTTAACGACAATCTGGAATGTAGAGGAACTACGTCCACTTTGGCTAAGCCTGCGACGCATGTCTCTGGTGCGTCGGGGTCTGGCGGGAAGCGGGTTAAGGGTACTATGGTGAAAGCTAAGGTTTCGAATGCGGGTTTTAGGCATGGGAGGTCATTTGGAGGGTTCATCCCTGTTTCCAATGCCATCTCTATGAAACTGAAGGACGAGACAGTAGAAGAAATTGATGACAGCGTTGCTAAGCTCTCCACTCGTGGGGTGATCTGTCGGTTCAGGGGTTTTTGGCCTAGCCTCCCTCAACTACATTCCTGGATCACCAATGAATGGGAGCCTCTAATTTCTGGTAAAGTCCATATTTTCCTCATGGCTAAGGGGTTCTTTGTAGCTAAGTTTTATAATGCTCGAGATAGAAATATAATATTATGTGATAATTTTTTTAGTTGGGAGGATAAATATTTGTTGATAATTAAACCCTGGCATTCAAATTTCAACCTGGTTTCTGAAACTTTCAATAAAATCTCGATTTGGGTTCAACTACCTAATCTTCCTCTCCACCTTTGGAATGACTCTCTTCTAGAGGAGGTGGGTGAAGCTCTTGGTGATTTCTTGCTGGTGGATGATGAATCTTCTGACATTTTTCACTCCATCTTTGCTCGCATACTAATTGAAATGGATGTTTCAAAAGGGTTGTCTGTTGAGGTTGTGCTTAAATCCTCTAGAGGTTGTGCTTAAATCCTCTAGGGGTTCTTGGGTCCAACCTCTGAATTATGAAGGGATTCCCTTCCGATGTAGAAGATGTTTTAAAACATGTCATATTGCTACACAATGTGGATTTGCAAAAAAAGCAAAGACGGCTACATGGTGGACTGGTGCTTCTCTACAACATTATATGGTTGAGAAGAAATTTGAACAAACTAGGAGTTTTTTCTAAGGTGGTTGCTTCAGAATCTTAGGGTCTTGGGGCATCCCTTCCGGATGTCTCAAATGGCGGGGCAGCTAATGCTACCCCTAATGAGCAAGTGATTAGGCCTCTAACTACCATATCTGGTGATAGCGCTTCGACTTCCAAATCTGGTGGCTCTTTAAAGCAATCTTTCTACGCAAAGGAAAAATGATGAAACCTCCACAACTGTGGTTGCAAGCATTCATCTTCAGGATAATAGTGAGCTAGCTTGGCATGACAAGGCAACGCAGGTTGAAGAAGGCTAGATTATTGTAAAAGGTAAGAAAACAAAATTCTCTAGGCCTTCTTTTGACATGACTCTCCACTCCCACAAGAGTAGTTCCAAATGTAAATCTTGATGGGTCTTGCATGGGGGCTGGTTTTTGGCTGGTTGCAGACTGTCCTTTCTGCAACCTTATTTTCGATTGTAAAGGGTGTCAGGTCCCTTCAAAACCTGTTTTTACCTATATCAAAAATACAACAAAGCCCAAAGTTGACTATAAGATACTCTTTCTCACTTTGTGCAGCTTGCCAATCATCATTGAGAAACAGTATAGCTATGCAGCTTGTTAATCATCATTGAGAGTCGCAATACGACTAAGATTCCTCTTTCACGGTACAACTAAGATTCCTCTTACATGTGTAGAGGTTGAGCCTCTTATTAGGTTGGATTTGTTATTAACTTATTTGTAGTTTTTTCATTAGTTTAGCATAAAGAAATGCATTGATAGAAAGGGTAAATTTCCTTAAGAGATTCAATGCCAAAAAATTATAGCTTTCAAAAGAAAGAACAAAATTATGTTAATGTCCACACATGACGAAACATAGCCCCATTAGAGTCAAAAAGTACACCAGTTATAGAATAACTGTAGGAAAAAAATACCCTAGGTGAAGATAGGCAACTCAACTCATAGAACTATATAACGTAAATAAAACAAGAAGAGGTAAATCAGAAGCAATCAAATCTCTACCCATGTAATCTATGTACGAGTAGATATAGTCCAAGCTGATGAAAAAGCAAGGGATTATTGTCAGTCACATATGTGCACAGCAGCTCTTTTGTTGGGGGGACCATTATTTCCAGCAAAGCTTGCTCATGTCTAATGATACACCTTCTAGTATGAAGAGAACAAAACTTGCTCATGACTAATTATTACATGCAGACGCAGACCTTTCATTAGAAAGGGAATCAGAATTGTTTATATTGCAGTCATTAAACTTCTAAGACTTTTCATTTATTGGAAACCAATATTTATTGGTGACCCAAGGAGCAGAATCCTCGTATAAATATGAGAACCAATAATTGATTCTAACTAACAATTATAATCATCTACTCTACATAAGACACGACAACATTTTGTGAAAAACAATAGTTCTAAGAAATATATATGGTCCCAACTAAACCGTGAATGGTAATGAAGGGGTGCTAAAAAGATTAATACTTCTATTTTAAGGGCTTTACAGTTCCAATACCTCCCGACTGCAGAATCTACAATGTAATCACTATCATTCAATCATACGAGATAAAAAAAAAAAAAAATAGCTTTAATGTTGAAGTAAATAGCTTTATAAGCTTTATCTGGTGTCTGAATATTTGTCAAGAACAAGGCAGAGACTACTATCATTTTAAAGGTCGCACCAAAAAGCATCAATCATGAGTTACAGAGATTGTGAAGATCAATGCTTCTTAAGAATTTTACAATTCAAATACCTCTCTTTCAGAAGATTAAGGACTGTCGTGTTACAGCTCAAGAAGATAACCACCTATTGATTTTCTGTTCGTGACAGCTCCAAATTGAATTTTTTCTGTTATAGGATATATTGGAATTTTAATTATGCAAGGGATGCTAATTTCTGTTGTGCTGCATTAAACTTGTGTTATGTTCTAGGGTTTACATAGATCCATTCCACTGTTATGATGGATGTTTTAGGACTCTAAATACAATTTTGTCATACCTGGAGAACATCCTTGAAATTCTTGTTCTCGACTGGTAGAAGTTGGAAAATGAAATGTCTGGGAAAATCTTTATTCCATATAAGCTTTGCTTGTCCATGTAGACAAATCCATGACAACAGAGGAATGATGTGTGTAAGGATCCTTCCTCTGATACAGTTCTGAAACAAAACAATCCAATTGGACCAATTCAATTTGAAACTAATTAAACATTTTTTTTTTCTCAGAACAGATATTCATGGTAACAGTTCTCAAGCAAATTGCACAGAGTTCAAGTGATTCAGTTTTCCCAGTGCTCTGTTTTGCTTTATTCTTTAAAAGATGGCTTGGATTGAATATGGCTCGGATTGAATATAGTTTTACAGATATTCATGGCAACAGTTCTCAAGCAAATTGCAGAGTTCAAGTGATTCAGTTTTCCCAGTGCTCTGTTTTGTTTTATTCTTTAAAAGATGGCTTGGATTGAATATAGTTTTACAGCCACCAACCTTAAGCCCACTTAAACATGTATTCTTTGGGGCCTTGTAGCAACAAATCACAAACTTAAGTCTTGATTTTCAAACAGTCTGGGGTTAGGACATCTGGCACAATACCTTAGTGATCAAAGGCCACACATCTCAATCCTGAAAACCCTGAGTTGAAAGGCTTTTACTTTTCACCTTTTAAAAGGCTGTGACCTGGGGAGTTGACGATCTGATAAACTCAGGGTAAGTTCAAAATAATTCTGGTCAAATTAAGGTCAAATTGGGAAGCCTGGGATTTATTAAAGATAATTAATTAACACTAAATACATGGTTAACACTAAATTGACATGGTTTGAGAACTGATACACAGCCCTAATCCCAAAATCGAAAGAGCATAATCTGTACACACCAAGAAACATTAAAATTACAAAAAAAAACATTAAACTCCAATATATGAAAGTCAGATCATACACACTACCCAACACAAGACATTTTAATTTCACTTCAATGTGATGAACCATCAGTTTTATTGATCTGGTTGAAAAAGGCTACACAGCTACAGCAGACATATTTCATTTTAAAAACTTAAAAATCCATGAATTAAAAATGTTTGATCAAATCCCCAAACGCAAATGCCAATAGAAACTGGACTTAAACTACAATATAAACGTTACCAATCTATCTAAGATCACCCTAAACAGATCAAATCCAGCATCTATAAAAACAACCTTTTTCACACACCAACGTCCAATACCGGCAACCTATTCTCTTTAGTTCTCATTACACAGCTAAAACAAACATTGTGAGATAACCAATTTAAAAGAAAATTGACCCGTGATTCAGAAAGGATGATAAAATCCCAAATGCACGCCTCAATTAAAACAAGGCCTCAAACACTATAAATGTAACCATGTTAGCTAACATAGATGTAAATCCAATAAAGATGACACTAAACAACATGCCCACAAACCTAAATAATATGATCAAATTACAAATAAAGTTTGAACTACAATATTAATTTAACCAAGTTATCAACGACCACTGTAAATACAATGAAGTTAACATTAATACCAAAACAGAACATATGCTATACACCTTAAAAGCTGATCAAATCTCAAATAAAATTCCCAATAAAATAGACGCATATACTACAACAATAAAAATATAGAAAAGCTATCTAAGATTACTTTAATCCATAAAACAAAATATTACAGAAACCCACATCCAATCCCAACAAACTCTTCTCTTCAAGAAACAGGAAAAACAAAAACACAAATAGAACAGAAATAAGTGGGATAAGATAACCAAACCTCTTAAATCAATTAACAATCCAGAGGGAGTTCCATGTCCACTGGCATAAGCATGAACCATAGTGGGATTTTTGCTAAACTTAACTGTTTATGTCTTAAATGCTCTTAGATAACTGTAGTATGGATGGAAAAAGAGAGGATGATTGCAATGGGGCACTTCTAGAGAAAGGGGAAGAAGCAAATTGAACTACTTTGGGTGCCAACAAGGTCTGGAGCAGGTGGACACATGTACTGAACTGGTCAGGGTAGAGGTGCAGAATGCAGCCCTTGTTGATTGAAGTCCTGCTATAGGCCTTACGGCTTTGTAACATAGAAAGAGCGGAATCTGTACAAAACAAGAACTTGGATTCAGACTAACTAAAAGGAAAAGGAAATGGAATCTTAACAGCTTGGAGATTTGCAACTACCTAAATTAAAAACCTTAAATTATTTTGAAGTAGTGCCACATTCTTCTCGAAAATAAGGATTTCCATTAGAAATATGGAAATGTGTAAGCTCAATATTCCCATCTTGTCAATTGCAACATACACCCTCTCAAGTAAGAAAAACACCCTCTCAAGTAAGAAAACAATAAGAACACATTAAATGCTAAAAAAGGTGTTCTGATCTGATCAAATTAAATAATATTTATAACCACAGCAACATTTAGGGCAAATTTCAACCCTGTTCAGCACAAAATTTCACACCTTCCAACTACCCAAAAGAAAAAAAATCTAGTCAACATCCTGTAGAGGTTGAGCAACATCCTCTGCTGTAAATTTGCCCTTTCCTTTCTCAGCAGCTCTGCCCTTGGCTTTCCTCTCTAGAAGAGCCTTTCTATCCTTGTCTATCTTCAACTTTGTCACCACAACCTTGGATGGGTGGACGCCAACATTCACAGTTGAACCTGGGCACCAATACAGGAGAATTTGAAAACCAAAAATAACATGTACTATAAAGTTAACTTATCCCCGATGCATGCCAGTAGTGTATATTTAAATCTTCAAACAATAGCATCAGCAAAAATTCTAGTGCTTCCTCACCATTGACTTTCTCTCGGGTGATGCGTTCAATATGGATGACCCATTTCCTTCGATAAACTTGAACCACCTTCCCCTCCCTTCCCTTGAATGTCCCTCTTACAACCTGAACTTCATCATCCTTTCTGATCGGCACAGAACGAACCTGGAAAACATTGGTAACATTGGAATCAAAAAAACAAAGTAAGTGGACCTCATTACACTAGAATGCATCAAAGTTCCATCAACCAAGCACCAATGTTACTGAATGTCAAGCCATGCATGTCAACATTAACAATATTTCCAATAAGAGATTTAATTATATACATAAAAATGCAACCATACAAAACCCACTTGAATCAATAAGTGCAAATCTTACATTATGCTTGTTTCTTAGGTCGGTGGAAAGTGGTGCACTCATCAAAACACGCCTCACACTGGATGGGGCTGTAAAATGAGCCTTGCGACTCTTCCGCCTGGAACTACTGACTCCTGTAGAAAACAAACACCTCATATTCAAATCCCAGAGACTGATCAAAAAACAAGTGCATACAAACAAATACAAAATCAGACAGGCAATAAACCATGCAAGGACTATAGAACTGATGGCTTATCAGTACAATTTCCCAGGCTTTTGTAAACACAAACTGGAAGCCTACTAGTAAATTCTTTAGTTTGTGAAATCCCAAAGCTGATGGCCTAGTTCAAGAAATCATGGAGATTTTTTATTTCATTACAATACGCTATGGCAATCTCCCAGAGAAGCCTTGATATTTTAGGACACTATGCTAGTCACTTACTTACACATTAAAGATGGAAAACGCTAAGAAAACACTCATTTTGTACATCAGTACATACTTTAATTGTTTGTATAGAAATTAGAGTATGATTTTGCAAAAATAATGACATTTATAGTGTCTTCGATATCATACCTAATTATGGAGTTTAGAAGGCTAAATGTATATGACTAAAGACATTCTTCCAACTGTATTTTCTTCCACCATACACAAGAAGCAACTGACTTTGAACAGATGCATTGTAAGGTTAATTAGGTATGTAATTAAATGGAAAGAAATAGACCAGAAAATAACAAAAAAACTTAAGTGAAATATTAGTTGGGTTATTACAATCAAGAATATAGCAATGAACTACTAGGATTTCACCATTCACAGGCTCTATTATTCCTTATTATATCAACTATTTGGGACTGCCTGCTTCAGGAAACTAGTGTTTTTGTCACCTGCTGGAGAGGCTCCTGTAGACAAGATATGGCATTGGACATATCTTGAGGATCTTATTTAGTCCAAATTAGCATGTAAACTAGGTATTGAGTCCAAAGCCTGCCCTTATCGCATATCCTGCTGGAGAAGCTCTCCATAGACAAGATGTGCACTTTGGCATATCTTGAGAAAATCAATGAGTAAATTAGCACATAGACGAGGTTATTGCATGGGCATCTTGAAGATGTGGACTTTGACATATCTTATGGAAATCAAATAAGAGTAAATTAACATGTAGACTAGGTTATTACGTGGGCATATTTTGAGGATCTAATCAACTGTAAATTAGAATGTAGGTTAGATTTTGGATATTAAGCCTCCCCGTATCAGGTTCCATGGTGAAGAGGCCCTCCACAGACTGGTATTTAACCTTTAAAATAACAAATTAGCCTGCGGATGTGAGAATCTTATAAGTTTAAACTAGAGTATTGATCAGATTTCTGGGTCCTTTGACTCCCAAGATCACATTGAACCCTGCTGAAGAAACCTGGCAGGCACATCTTGAGGATCTTAATCAGTGCTAACTAGCATGTCAACAAAGTTTGGGATTTAGTATCCCCACATTAAAACTCAGAAATTTTTTGGCCATGTTGTCATCTAATCAAATAAAGAACGGGATGATTATCAAATACTGGTAAGTACAACGACGGAACCACACAGAGATATAAAGAGAGAGAAAGGGCGAGGATCATAAGCTTTTACAGATGCGTAGGGTTTTTGATTCTTACTCGGATTGTACTTCATTGTGGCTGCTTGAACTGCTCCTAGCTCGCCTCCTGCAACTGCCGCTGATTTCCCCCTACTGTCCAACCGTTCAGAGAAAATAAAGTTACGAAAAACTGAGCATATGAATGTAAGGGTTTCTAAAAACCCTAACTCTAATTCCCAACCCCGGTTAATTACGCCCTATGCGTTACCTATTTGAAAAGAACGAGCTAACTCGGACGATCGATGGTTGGCATTATCTGAGGACAGTGCAAGACGGTAAAAATGTCCAACACCGTTGGATCTTTTGCCATTATGAATATTTTTTTTAACCTTTCTTTCGCCGGCAGCGGGAAAGAGACTCTCCGTTTTTTTAACCGGCAACGGAAGAGAGATTCAATTCTTTATATTGTCTATGCTTTTGGAGATTTCCGTTCCCCTATTTTTCTTGGCTGAACATGAAAAACAAAGAGAAAAATATTTATTGATTTTTTTTAATAATTTTCTTTAGAAAAGCTTAATAAATAATTAAAAAATTAGTGAAGGCCTGCAGTCGTGGCGTAGGAATTCCGGGCCAATGTGCCCTTCAGTAATATGTTGATCTGATCAAAACTTTACATATTTATTAATAATTTTAAAATTTTAATTAATTTATTTTTAAACTATTGGTGTATTAACTGTAAAATGAAAAATTATTAAATATATAATATATTTTTTAGAATATGAATTAAATTATATATAATATAATTATGTTTATTTTTATATATAATATTTTATTTATATAAATTATATTAAATATTATTATTATATATTATATTCTATAATAAAAACTATTAAATATAAATATAAATTATTATAATTAATAATTAATATATTTTTATATAATACATACTAAATTAGTATATAAATATAATAAAATATAGAATTAATATATAATATAATATAAATCATATATAATATAATAATATTAATTATTATATATTATATTTTATAATAAAAAATTATTATAATGAAAAATTATTAAATATAAATATAATACAATATATAATATATTTTTTAGAATATGAATTAAATTATATATAATATAATTATGTTTATTTTTATATATAATATTTTATTTATATAAATTATATTAAATATTATTATTATATATTATATTCCATAATAAAAACTATTAAATTGATGGACGACTCCTAGGCCTGGCAGAGTAAAATTGAATTTCGACGGTGCATCGAAGGGGAACCCAGGTGCAGCCGGGTGTGGTGCCATTATAAGGAATGAAAACGGGGACTGTTTGTGGGCGTCCGCTAAAGGGATTGGGGAGGCAACGAACAACGCGGCTGAGTTTGAAGCGTTGGCCTGTGGTATCTCCTTGTGCATTGATAAAGGGTACCTTGAGATTGATATAGAAGGTGATTCGATGATCTGCATAAATGCAGTCCAGAAGAACTCAGTATTAGACCGGAAGCTTAAGGGTCTTGTCGCAAAAATTCAACAGTCCTTATCTGAGTTGGCAGACTTTACAATTACTCATGTTTACCGTGAAGCTAACATGGCAGCAGACGTCTTGGCAAATATCGGGGTTTCCTTGGGTGTTTCTAAAGTTGTCTACAGTGTCAACGGGCTTCCTAACAGTCTCCTAGAGGCCATAAAGAAGGACTTGGCAATTCAATGATCTTTTGTTGTTATTGTCTTCGATGTTTTTGACTGCACTATTTGAAACTCTTACTTCTTGCCGGCTTTGTTCGCCCACTGGTTGGTAACAGCTAATGTGGTGCTGGATATCTGAAATCTTAAACTGAATGTTGTAATTTTACCAAATCAATTCCATGGGAGCTGTCCCCTTAGGCAGCATTTACCTAAAATATATATATATATATATATATATATATAATATATATATATATATTAATTATTATATATTATATTTTATAATAAAAAATTATTATAATCAATATATTTTTATATAGTACAAATTAAACTAATAATTATATATTATTATCTCTCCATTTCCTCTCTTTCCATCTTTCCCTTTATCTCTCCTCTATATCTATATCTATATCTGTATTTCTATTTCTTTTTTTCTCTCTCACTCCTCTCTATATCTTTATGTTCCTCTATCTCTCTTTTGATCTCTCTATCTCTTTCCATATCCCTCTCTATCTCTCTATATCACCTTATACACATACACATACACACACACAGATATATATATATATATATATATACTCTCTCCCTCCTCTACCTATTTCTCTCACTTTCTCTCCCTCCCTCTCTCTTGTTGAAAATGAAGGTAAATTATGTAGTGAAAAGTAGCTTAAAATATATAAATCCTATAACTATTGATTCAATTTTAGTATTCTTTGTCACAAATCCTTGTGAATGATTAATCTTGAATTAGATCAATTTTAAAGTTGTAGAAAGTAGACAGAAGATTTATAGAAGAAATATAAGACAAAATAGAAAGAACACTGCATGTATGTGGAGAAACCCTTTTGGGAAAAGACTCTTGAAAAATCCACCAAGAATTTGATCTTGCTTGTATTATTTAACCTTTGAATGAGTTACAATAATACTAATTCAATTCTCCTTGATATGCTTCCTTTGTTCTTCAACCTTTCTTCTTCACAACTTGCAATATTTTCTCACACAACTCTCTCACACAATTGTTGCAATAATAGACTATATTCTTGCTTACAAACTCATAAGAGTTATCAAATATATAATCACAAAGCCTCTTTTGAAAATCCACGCCTAGAGGTGCCAAGTTGAGTTCACACATGCAAGACAAAGTCAAACAAGAGTCTCCCTCAAATTTGGAACCCAACACTGAAGTTTTAACCTCGTAGTTATCAAAAATATCTCAAACATGCTCATCCTCCAAGAAGGCGTCCAAAATAGGTCCCACTTAATTGAGCATTAGAAATATCTTCTCCATGCATTAGTTGTAACTCAAAGATCCCAACTTGGGCGCCCAAAGTGAGCCCAAGTTAATATTTGTTAATTGAAACATATTTGTCACCCATTCATGCAAAACGACATGCATGAATGATCCTCCATCTATTAATTGAATGTAGCCACATGTTATCTATCCATGCAACTCTTGAGTCAACTAAGATTAAATAACGTGCAACTGAAGACAACTAAAACTGAACAGAACTAAACTAAACCTCAATCCCTATTTTCTAAGATCTCAACATGCATAAATCAAAATCCCTATTTTGTAGGAACCTTAGATGCATTTATGAAGTGTACTCAATTCACCAACCAGCTAACTAAACTAAGGTGGATTCCCACCTCCCATGTGTACACCCATGTGCTCCTATTTTGTAGGAGATATCCCAAGGCATCCCCACATGCTCCTAACACTTAGTAATAACTACAATTGTCAAATTAAATATTTATTTCATTCCAAATTAATCCCCTCCTAATCCTAGTGTTGTGAAACACATTCCAAGGAATTAGGAGATACATGAAATATGATTAGAATGCAGTTAAATGACATCCTATTCCCAACATCTCTCTTTATCTCGCATATTTCTCTCTCACTCTCTCCATCTATATATATTCTCTTCCTCTATATCTATCTATCTCTTCTCTATCTCTCCCTCTCTCTTTGCCTTTATCTCTCCTTCTACCTCTATCTCTCAATCTATTTTTCTCCCCCTTCCTCTTTCGCTCTATCTTCATCTCTACCTCAATTTTCCTCTCTCCCTCTCTATCTCTAGACATGTCTCCCTCTCTCTTTCTAGACCTCTATATCTATATCACTTCATATCTCTATCTTTAGCTTTCTATTTCTCTCTCTCATTCTCTCCCCCTCTCTCTCTATATATATTTATCTCTTCCATCTCTTTCTCTCTCTCCTCTCTTTCTCTCTCCCTCTCCTCTCCATATCCCTCTCCTTCTCCATCTCCACCTCTATCTTCCTCTCTATCTTTATCTCCTTACCCCTATCTCTCTCTCTCTTGCTCTTCCCCACTCTATCTCTCTCTCTTTCTATCCCTATCTCTCTCTCTCTCTCTCCCTATTGCGAACATAACATGAGCCTATTGGTAATAGAGCTTGATTATCTTCCTAATTAAGAGATTTTTTTAGTCACATTGGGATCTCTATAAGTGGTTGCATAGTTGATTTGAAACTATCACTTCTCCACTAAGACTTTTTTTGCACAAACATCATTTGGTAGATGGTCTACCAGTTGACCTCATGTTCTACACAAATATATAAAAAAATAGACCAAAATTTTCCAAATTAACCTTAATCCACACCTCTTTGGCATACCCATTGCACACCAATGTGCGATTGCTAGTTTTAATGAGTGAGTTCAATTGCTTTTGGGCTATTTGGAGATCATTCAAATACATGGACTACCCAGGTAGGATAAAGGTATATCTATTTCGCCTAAAGCAGTTATTACTAAGCTTGGATTTTAGATAATAGTAAAAAAGACATTCGTTATTAATTTCTTTCCTTTTTTGAGATTTATTTGTTTTGTTTTTTCCTCTTGATTTTTATTAATTTGTGTTAGTTAGGCCTTCCTTGTCCATATATATATACCTCTTTCACTTTTGGATCTAGAAGACCAAGGAGGGTTTCCCTAAGGTGTTGGAATATACATTACCACATAAACAAAAAACTCACTCTAACACAAACCATCCCCATAGAATAGTGCACCCCTATTATGGTTATCACTTCATGCCTATATATTGGTTCGGGAGACTAAATGTTAAGTGCCTTACTAAAAAAATATTTTTCACATAAGTATCATTGGATGTGTTTTATAATACCCCTTAAAGTGTTACGTACATTCAAAAATGGAAGTTGGAGCACACAAACAATTAGAACTAAAAAGATGTTTGAATTTATGTATTTTGAGTGCGTAGAGGATGATTGGAGAAGGAACAAGTAACAAATTAGTGCCTTTATCTAGTTATAAAATAGAGTCTTTGAATCCGCCCAAACATATATAATTATATATATTTATTTATAAATTTATTTATATATATATATATATAATATTTTATATTATTTTATATATTATTATGTATTTATTGTATATATTTTTATTATTATTTTATATTTTTTATGTTATTATATATATGGTTTTATATATATTTATATAAATACATATATATGGTTTTATATGTAGTTTTATTTATCCGTTTATTTATTTCATTTTATTTTATTTTTTATATATTTTATAATATATATATATATATGTATGTGTGTATGTATGTATGTATGTATGTATGTATGTATGTATGTATGTTTAGTTATTTGTTGTATCTAATTTATAAATTTATTTTATTTATTTATTGTATCTAATTTATAAATTTATTTTATTTATTTATTTGTATCTAATTTATCTCCTATAGTGATATATTTTCATATTCATTTAGCTCCTTTCCTTATTTTTATTGCTTTTCCTCTTTATTTTGTGTTTAGTTTTTCCTTCATTTCTTGATTTTTTAGCTTGTTTTATTAGCTTGCAATTATTTAGTTTTCTATTATTTGGTTCTTTCTTTTTATTCCCTACTTTGTTTCTCCAACTCTTTGGTCAAGTTGTCCTTCTTTCCACCTTGACTTTCGTGCCATCCTCCCCCTCTCCCTCCCTCCTCTCACCTTTTTATTCCTTCTTGGTTTGCAACTTTCATTCTAGTCCTTTGCTCTCTTCTATCCTGATGATGAATCACGGAGTGTGATTTGAAACGTTGATGCAAAAACTTTGACACAATCTAATCCAGAAAACTCTTGGAGTAAAAGGCATTATTTGTTGTTGTTATTATTATTATTTAAGATTTTGTTCTATTTTTTTTAACTAGTAATAGGATCTATAGTTTTAAAGGGCATATAATATAACATAATGATAAATTTGGTATATTATATTTTTGTTAATATATGAAATGGTAGGATATTTATGTAATTTATCAAATAGATCATTTTTATGATGGAAATTAGGATATGAAGTAGTCGATGAATAATTAGAATTGAATTTCATATACAAATAAATTTGACGTTTATTAAGAAGGAATAGTAGCATACTATTTTCTACACTCAGTGATCATATAAGTGATTTAATTCCTCTATCATGCTTCAAGAATGATGCACCATGAACATAGGTGTTATATGAATATGTCATGTACAAACAATACCATGGTGGTGCTCATGATACTTCATTGTATCATTACAAACCCACTACATTATTGATAAGTATGTTGGGTAATAGCAAATCACTTTCAGTGCATGACTCAAATTTAATAAAGATTATAGATTACACATTCTATTTGTTATGACTTATCCATGTGTTAAACATTTCAAATTTCTTTTAATTATCAACTAACCACTAGCTAATATGACTAGGTAATTATCTTATATTTGCAAGCCACATGTACAACAATGATGGAGAGATATAAACAATGTTCAACTATAACTCATACAAAAGTCATTCAAAAATATTTAGCGACTATTTTTTCCTTTCATTGCTTGTGTCACGATTTTCTTTTATTCTCATGTGGTGTGTCTACCAAATAAACATGAACAAAAAATATTATTATACAAGGATATACCTTTAACTTTTTTCTTTTTTTTTTCATGATTCATGTTATCATTACTTGCATGATTTTAAATAATCTTGACTAACAAGCATGCACAAGTAATTGAGCATGTGTTACTTATTTCTTTGTTGTTGGGAAAACATTAGAATGCTACTTAAGAATCATCTAACATTATTTGCTTTTTATTAGTTTAGTTTTAACATTAATAATTTTATATCTTTATATAAATAGTCAAGAAAAATTACAAGATATTCAAGTTAGGGTCTCATTTATCATATACACTTCCCTTGGTACCTAGTTTCTTTTTTTCTTAAAAGGAAAAATAGAATTAATGTTCATTGTGTTATTTAATTTAATAGTGAAGATGATGAGCAATATCAGTTGAATTTCAATCTCGCTAATATTTTGAGCTAAATCTAGCATTCATGTTGTGGTGGGACATCAATTCTATCATTTGAAAAGAAACTTCAATATTCAATATGACACTTGCTTTTTCTTTTTTAATTGGAATGGGTGGCCACTTTCCCAAACTATTACACAATGAATATTACTAAGCATTTTCTAAGCTCCAATCATATATAAAATAAAGCATTTAAAAGACTTGATTGTTAACTATGGAAGCACACAAAAATGGCTTGCTAAACTTTATGCTACTTTTTGTTGCACAGGCGGTTGTTGTTGCACCAAAAGATCAACTTGTCAATGCCTAATACAACCACCATATTTATACAAGATCCAATATCCACAGGAGGCGGTTAAGCCATGTCACAAACCCAAGCACCACGATGCACAACACAAATAGACCAAGGGCGAAACTCTTGCAACAATCCCCCTAATGCAAATGAGGGGTTCGAACATGTGACCTCAGCTCTGATACCAATTGTTGCATAGGTGGCTATCGTTGCACCAAAAGATCAACCTATCAATGCTCAATACAACCACTTGATTTATACAAGATCCAAGATCCATAGGAGGCGGTTAAGCCATGTCATGAACCCAAGCGCACGCTGCACAAGACAAAGAGACCAAGGGTGAAACGCTTGCAACACTTTTATAATTATTGAGACAATAGCTTATGGATAGTGTATGTTGTGGACATTGTTATGGTGTAGACTATTGACTTTTGTTTATGTTATGCATGGATATGGTGGAATTTGATTATCATTAATAGTATCTCCATGGTTAATGATTAATCAAGCGATTTCATTCTATATGATATTATTGTATGTGAATTTGTTAATGATTTCATGGTTATGGTTCATTTTGCACATGTTATAAAATTATGATTTTATATCTTAAAAATGTGGCTCAATTAAGAGAATGAAATGTTTCCATTGCAATTTAAGGAATTATAAAGTAAAAATGTCTATTAATGGTAGGTGAATTTGAATGCAATATATTCTTGTTGCTTCAGCTATTATTATTATGATGAACTATTTATGACCAAGTGCATAGGTCTAGCACCAATGGGAATCAAGGGTCACGTGCTAAACATAATTGTGTTCAACCAATTAAACCAACCCTAGTCCATATGGAGGGACTAAGGTCATGTGTATTGTGGATTTTGTTATTTCCATGTGTATGTGTTTCTCTAATGATGTGAAATTATTATAAATTTATATGTGGAATTAATGTTTGTATTATTGTAGGTGAAGTGTTGACGAATAGGGGTGATGTTGCATACGGGGGTGTTGTTCTTGAAAGCCTGAGGCCTGTAATAGGGCGTGGTCTACTTGCATGTCACTGCCATCCCTTTCCATGTGTGCGGGGATAGTAGATCGACGTTCGGTGGTGTGTTGTTGGCTTGGGGTGGGGTATTCTGTGTACGGGGGTTGGGTTTTGTTTTTTTTAGTTTCTCTTGGGGTTTTTGCTATTCGTTTCTTGCAAGGTGCTTGGACTTTGAGGAGGCATAAGGTGGTTTCTTTTGGTTCCATTTTCCCTATTCATGGCTTCGAGGGAAGCAATTAGTTTAAACCCACTATGGATTTTAGAGTATCGTTGTGTGTGGATTCTCTATCTTCTTCAAATTTTGATGTTGAGAAGAACTTCTCATTTAAGGATTTGGTCATGGAGGGGATGGCTCCTTCTAGAGGTCCTCGTACTGAAAATCAATGGATGTTTGGAGTAATGTCAAGATAGACTAGTGTTGGTGATTCAACATCAGTCCATTGTGGATGATGTTGAATACTATTCAAATCATGCTTTATTATGCAATTTCATGGGGATGCACGTCTCTCTTCCCTTTTTGGAGACTTCTAGACCAAATAGACATGGAACCCTGAGGGAAAAATAGAGGTGATGCTACTAGCCAACAATTTTTTTATCATCATTTTTAACTGCATGGATAATCACAATAGAGTTTTCAAGGGAGGCCCTTATTTTCATAATCAAATTGGCTTGTTTATCAAACCATGGCATACGGGATTCAACCCTTTTGAGGAGCTTCTGAATCGAGTTCCTATCTGGGTGCATCTCTTTAGGTTCCTGGTTGAATTATGGCAGAATGACATTGCATATGGTTGCTCTGTTGCTCGAGAAACTAGTTGGTCCTTTTAAACAATTACAGGATAAGAAGGTAATGACTTTTGATCTTATTTGTGTTGAAATAGATTTAAGCAATCCTATTCCAAATTCTCTAGAAATTTGTGTGGGTTCTTCCTCTTGGTTGTAGCGGTTGGACTATGAGACTCTTCCCTTCCATTGTCGGTTGTGTCACAAGTATGGTCATTTGCAGAGGAGATGTCTTAGGAACTACTCTTGGGAGCCCCTTTTGAACCACCCACCCCGTAACCCTCCCAAGGTGGACGAGGGTAAGGCTCCTATTCTAGGTGATGTGGCTGATAAAGAGGATTCCATTCTTGTCAAGCCCCATAATAGGAATCGTGGTCAAAAAAGAACTTTCAAGGATAGGCAAGAGGAGGAAGTTTTTAATTGTTTTGATGTTTTGGATGATCTTAACCAGTAGGAGGTGAACCCTAGTATGATGCTTCTGGAACAAGGGGTTTTGAAGGAGGTTTAGGAGGGTGCCAAGTTAGTTGATCATCAAAACTTTCAAGAGGAAGGTATGTCACTTGCCCAAATGGATACAACTCTAAGTACTATGGTTCTGGCTGGTCCTACAACGCTTGGTGCTTTGGAAAGGATTGTGGTTGGGAATACATCCTCTCTGGAGAAGATGGCATCAGAGTCAGAGAAAGGAAATAAGGCTTCTCTTCCCCTTAGGCTTCAAAAAAAAATCCAAAGAAGGGCTAATGAGAAACCCCTCGAGGCTAGGGGGAAGAAGGATTTGGAGAAGATTAAGATGATGGGTGAAACGTTGGTTGAGTCAGGGTCTGTCAAAAGTCTTGACTCCCACTTTTCCACCTCTAAAAGATGATTATTCTATCTTGGAATGAGAGGGGCCTGAACAACAACCCTAGACAAGAAAGTTGTTTGTGACTTGGTGCGAAGGCATTCGTCGAATATGTTATTTCTTCGGGAAACCAAACTTTCTGTGGAGAGTATGAGTAGTTTAGTGCCTAAACTCTGGTGGCGGGGTCAAGGCTAGTGTATTGGTGTGTAGGGTAATGCTAGGGGTGTGGCCCACCTATGGAACCCAATGAATATTTGTCCTCTTTGGTGGTTTGCTAGTAGGTCTTCTTTTTTGTGGTTGTTGTGAGTTCAGAGTCTGGAGGGACGGTTATTTTATCCAACATTTATGCCCCAATCGACATGCCTAGTAAGTTGTGTCTTTGGTCTCACATTCAACTTATCCAAAGTATTGGTACTCTCTTATCCTTAGGTTTTTGTTGGGGATTTCAATGCTATTACTGAGTTGGAGGAAAAGAAGGGTGGTACGCTAAGGCTGGAGTCATTTGCCTTTCTTTTTAGAGAGAATATTTCTTCCTTAAACTTGGTTGACATAAAACTTGGAAATGGTCAATTTATTTGAAACAATAGGAGGTGTGGAAAGGACTGTATTGCTAAGAGGCTCGATAGATTTTTGGTTTCTTACTTCTGGATAGGCAGATCTTGGTCTTCCAACTCGAAGATTCTGGATTGGAGGGGCTCCTATCATTGGCCAATTAAGCCATTTGCCTCCTTGGCTAGTGTTTCCCATAATCCTACTTTCAAGCTCCAACTCATGTGGTTGCGGGACCCTTCTCTTCAGAACTATATGGCTAAGTGGTGGCAACAGGGTAGACCTACTTTTCGCACATCTATGTACTCTTTTTTCAAGCAATTGCAATTCATGAAGTATCCACTCAAAAGGTGGAATGGGAAATGTTTTGGCAAGATATTTTGTGCTAAAGTTGTTGCTCAAACTAGTGTGGATGTCATTACCCAGATAATTAGGGAGCAGGGATTTTCGGAGGAATCTCTCTTGGAGGAGTCGAAGGCTTTAAAAACACTGGAGGAGTGTGAGCTACGTGAGGAGATTTATTGGAAACAAAAGGCGCAAGTTGCATGGTTGTAAGAAGGGGATCAAAACACACTGCCTTTTTCTTTAGCTCTGTGAAGGCCAAGAGACATGGTAATTCTATCTCTCATCTTGTGAATTCTAGGAGTGATCATCTAACCTCTCATGGGGATATCTCTAATGAGGCTTCCCATTATTTTGCTTCTTTGTTTAGGGAGGACTCCCATGATGTGGGGGAAGATGAAAATCATATTCTTGCATGTATTCCTTCTTTGGTCTCTAGGGATATGAATGAGAATCTTATGAGTCTTATCTCTTTTGAAGAATTGGAGACTATCATCTTTCAAATGAAGAAAGGAAAGGCACCAGGACCTTGTTGAAAATTGAGGTGTTTTCTTAGCTTAATACTTTGTAAAACTTTAATATTGTTGATCTAAATAAGCTTTTCCTTTGTTACATATTATTTGTGGGTGATTATTAGATTAATCCATTTTATTGTTTGTAGAATGTAGAAAAAAGTTGATAGAAGTAGACAGGGTATTAGAAAGATTACACAAGCATGTACCATGGAGAAACCCTTTCGAGAAAAAACTCCACCAAGAATTAATCTATTATTCAATCTCTGAAGTAGATTACAATAGCTCCAATTCTTGCTTGAGAATGCTTCTCTTGCCTTCACCAAATCTTCTTCACAACCTATAATAAAACTGATACAAACTCTCTTCAACTTGCTTGAGATATATAGGCAATAAAGAACTTTGTAGACTCCAAAAGAGTTACAATTACAAAGCTCAATCCATATCTTCTAAAAGGTACTCCTATCTCTTGCAAGTAGAGTTCTACCATGAAGAACAATGCCAAATCATCTCCTTCATCCATTTGGGCGTCCCAAACTGAAGTACTAACTCAACCTTTATTCTATAAATATCTTCAAGGATTTATCCTCAAAGTAGGCACCCAAGAGTGGGCCCACTTAACTCAACCTTCTGAAATATCTTAACATGCAAAGGAGTTAATACCAAGAAGCCAACTTGGGCGCCAAAGATGGGTCCAAGTCATTTCTTGTTAACTGAAAAATTTCTCTCCACCATTCATGCAAGAATGGTTATCCCCTGTTAACTGAAGGTAGTCCCTATTATCTATCATGCAACTCAAGTCATTAGTCATGCATTCCAAGTTAACTGAAGTCAACTAGCATTCAACTAAAACTAACTGAAGATAACTGAAGCATAACTAAACTGAACTAAACTGATTTTGAATTGAACTAAAGTGAACTGAATTGAATTGAACTTCATGCATGTAAACACTCAATCCCTAACTCCTAGGATTCGGCATTTACGCGTATAAGTTATCTCTTACTCCAAAATAGTTTAATTGTCCTAAGGTGGTCTCAATTCCTTCCATGGGTGCCCTCATGTGTCTCCGACAGGAATCTATCTTGATGCCCTCTACATGCTCCCTATTATTTGTGAATTAATTGGCTAAATGTCAGACTCTAACATGATTATTTCATCCAAACAATTCCTCTCTCTAATCCTTGTGTTTGAGAACACTTTCCAAGGACTTAGGAGACACATGAAATAAATAATTTTTAGGATTGCAATTAAATGGCATCCTATTTCCAATAGACCTAATGGGTTTCCAATTGAATTCTTTCAAGAATTTTGGGAAATCATCAATTTGGATTTATTAGAGGTGGTGTGTGAATCTCGAAGGAATAAACAGATGTTGAAGGTGTTAAACTCTACCTTTTTGACCCTTATTCCCAAGTGTGATGGGGTGGATAGGATAAGTATGTTCAGGTCCATAGCCCTTTGTAATGTGGTTTATAAGATTATATCCAAGTTGATTACGGAAAGGCTAAAGCGATGGATTAGCAGGTTGGTCTCTAAGGAATAGGGAGGCGTTATGGCTGACAGGAAAATCTTGGATGGTGTGGTGATTGTTGTTGAAACTATCCACTCTATGGAAACCTCTAAGGAAAAATCTATGTTTATAAAATTGGATATGGCAAAAGCCTATGACAGTGTTAAATGGTATTTTGTGCAAAAAGTGCTTGGGGCTTTTGGTTTTTCCAAGCAGTGGGTTATGTAGTTAATGAGTTGTATCACATCCCCTTCCTTTTCTATGTTGGTTAACAGGGAGCCTTCCCCCTTGTTCAAGGCTTCTAGAGGTCTTCGTCAAGGGGATCCTTTGTCTTTGTACCTATTTATTCCCCTGGATGAAGGTCTAGGGAGAGCCATTAAGAGACATGTTAATTAGGGATTGATCTATGGGTGGAACTGGGGTATTGGCCTTCCTCCTCAGTCGCACCTATAATTTGTTGATGATATTGATTTGATGGGTTTGGCCAAGATCGTGGAGGCTACTAACTTTCATAAGGTTTTGGATGTCTACCTTGTGGCCTTTGGACAATAGATCAATAAAGGTAAATCCTCTAACTCTCATGTTCCTATTCAGCGGTGGATAGACTGTATCCTTAAGTTTTAGATTGGGTAGTTGCATTTGATTTATCTTGGTATTCCTCTCTCCACAGGTCCCTTGCCTAGGGGCTCTTGGTAGAAAATTCTTGACAATTTTTGTGAAAAAGTGAACCATTGGACTCACAGGTGGTTATCCTTTATGGGTCATGTGTTGCTTCTAAAATTGGTGGTTCAAGCTCTTCCCAATTACAGGTGTATGTTATAGGTTTCTCCTTCAAGTTTTCTTAGGGAATTGGACTCTCTCACAAGGAAATTTCTTTGGGCTGGCAACTTGATGTCCTTGAAGTGGAGTCTTATGAATTGGGAAATTGTTTGTAGATCAAAATAGCTTGGTGGTCTTGGGTTGCAACAGAATAGCCTTTCTAGTTTGGCGTTATCTACCAAGATTTAGTGGAGATGGTGCACTAAATAAAACTAGGTTTGGGCCATAATTATTTCTAACAAGTATCTAAAGGGAGTGACGAAAGAGGAGGTTTCTTGGTATCCACTCTTGGATAAGGGCTTTATGATTTAGGGAACTCTTAAGAAAGGAGCTAAGTTTATCAAGGAGGGTTTGTTTTGGATTTGCAACAGGGGGTTTGATCCTCTCTTTTGGTTTGACTCTTAGGATGGTTTCTCCCCTATCATGACCAACTATCCTCATTTGTAGGATCTTTGCCATTGTTTTATGGAGGCTGGTTGGTCTCAAGTTGAATTTTTCAAATCTAGTCATCCCTATGGTTTAGTGGAAGTATCTAAATGAAGGACCCTAGTGAGTGGTTGATTGTGGGTTTGGAAGAGGATCGGGTTGAGTTAAGTAACATTCTTACTGGTAGAGATTGTAGTTCTATAAGGGAGAAGGATATTTTGGCGTGGAGTCCTGAACCTAAGGGTGTTTATATGATGGCTATTGGCTATCAGGAGCTAATTTTTTGGAAGTATGGAGGGTTGGAAGTCTCCTCGTGGAAAAATGTTTGGAATAAGTTCTCTTGGCCCAAGTCTAACTACTTGTCTAGACACTTTCCTGGAATAGATGTCTAACTTGGGATAATCTTTGCAAGCGTGGTTTCCAAGGTCCTTCAATTTGTGCTCTTTGCGGTTGCTCCGAGGAGGATTTGACCCATTATTTTTTTTATGCCCTTTTTCTTTGCTTATATGACACTTTCGGTGGGGTACCTAGAGATAGCCCTATGTTCATGCCTCTACCTTGATTGACTTCTAGAACAGTTTGGGGAGGCCCCTGACAAATGCTTATTTCCTCTAGATTGTTTGGAGTATTAGTCCCACTTTTATCCTTTGGCAGATTTGTCTTGAGAGGAACTACAAAATTTTTTGGGGCAAAAAACTGATGATTCAATAGGTTTGGCAAAGGGTTGTTAGTATGATATATGAGACTATGGAAGCTAAGTGTGAAGTGTCTTATCCTTTGAAAAAGGGAGATGAAGAGATTGTGAATAGTTTGGGCTTGTGGGGCTTAACGCTTAACTTTTTTTCTGTTTGAAGTGGGCATCGGGCCAAAGGGAAGGTTCCAAGAGATGGGGGATAGTCCCCTCCTTCGAGGGAAATTTTAAAAATCAATACTGATGGTTCTTCAAGGGGTAATCATGGGCCTATTGGGATTGGTGGTATTGGAAGAGACAGTTTTGGTAGGGAAATTTTCTTCTTTTCTATTTATAAGGGGAAACAATCCAACAACCTCATGGAAGGTTTAGCAATTCTAGTTGCTATTGAAAGAGCCTGTGCTCTCGGGTGGCGCAAGGTTATCTGTGAGTCTAAATCTCAAATCATGGTTAATTTGTTGAATGTACAAAATTTAGATGGGGTTAATTGGCAACTTTATTTTCTTGTTAAGCATATCTTGCATTTGAGTTCCATGATGGAGTTGGTTCTTTCATTCATATTCCTTGGGAGTGGAATAGGGTTGTTGATTGTTTGGCTAAATGGGCTTCAGAGCATAATGGTGGTTGGAAAGTAGAAGGTTGGGAGTAGTTATCCCAGAATTATTCCCATGATCTTAAGAGTCTCATCTTGGAAGATATGGGTGGTTGATGTCTTTTGGTTGTTGGTCTAGCTTATTTCACTTTTTTTGGTCTTTCTTTAGGTTTTGTGTTTCCTGGTTTTCTCTTAGGGCACTTGTGTAGGCCTTGATTGCTTTGTACTATTGACTTTCTAGTGGCAATAAATTTTTACCCTCTTTATTCAAAAAAAATAATGTTTGTATTAGTGTATTGTGTCAATCGGTTCATGTGTTGAAAAGAACGGTCAGTTAAATGTTTAATTTTTAAGTTACCTTCGTAGGGAGTATTAAATGGTTTTAACTTAATATTTTTATTCTATTTGGTTAATTTTAATGTCCTAGATCACAGGGCTATGTGTTAAGGTTGTTTTGTAGGGTAAAATTTAAAAGAAAAAAAATTCCTAACCTCTTAAATTTTACATTTTTGTTTGATGACAAAATTGGGAAGGATATGACGAGCTGTGACCACCTCATCCCATCCTCTAGGTTGTTGAGTTGAGGATAAGGCTTTTTCATGACTCACCATGGGTGAGTACACATGGAGGCCCTCCTTGGAAGGGAATCTCCCAAGTAGAGACACTTGGGAGTTTTCCAAAAGGAGTAAGTGTCATTAGGATATGAGTCTTAAGGTTAATGCTAGATCTAATATGGACATTAAAGGATGAAGGGTTTTATTTTTCTATTTATTCTTCCATCCCAAATTGGGCAAGGACTTTTGCATCATTTTGGAGATCAATATCTTATATTTGAGAATTTATAAGAGTTGGTTAGAAGGATTGTCAGAAGAGTTGGGAAGAGCTTGGTGGAGGTCATCATCAAGAGATTGCCTCAAGTTGATTGGGAATTTTTTTGGGCAAGGTAGGGTCTAATCTCTTGTAATAGCTTTTATTTTGTAAAATTTTGTATGAATGTGAAAGTATTGTATATGTTGAATATGTTATAGAAGATTTTTTAATGGTTATGAAAGTGTTGTTTATGTTAAACTTGTGTCATATATGGTGTTTTGGGAAAAAAATATGTGAGTTGTGTTTTAAATGTTGTGATATGTGATGTTTGGGGGAAAATGTTTTGGGATAGACTCTCTCAAATGGTAGAGGGTCCCCCATGTGAGGGGGTTTGAATGGGTGATGCTCCCATTGGAAATATCTTGGGTATGAACTTACCCATTTATTGTTGGCTATTAAGATTGGTAATGGATATTTGGGATTTTTGTGAATAGTAGTTTGTGCTAAAAGAATTTATGTGATATAAAGTATATCCAGGAGAATTTTATAATATAGTGCACATTTTTAAATCTTCCATATGAGTGAGTCCCCATTCCCCCATATGTGACTCTAATGGAGAATCATAGTTTTGTGTAAACCATTGAGAATTATTATGTGTTTATGGTTGTAAAAATTGTTTAATGTGTTGTGTTGTATTGTACTATGTGAACTTGGTTTACCATGGGGCCCCCAAGCTTGAGGGTGGATTGATTTTTAGTCCAACAATTGGAAGGTGAGTTCCCATTGGTATGGAGTAGAGCTTTTTCTAAGCTATTTTTGGTGCAAATTCAACATCCTCATGATAAAATATATTTGTGGGAAGGATGGTACTCTTGGAGCTTCTAGTTCAATTGATTCATGTTATAACTTGTGGAAAAGATGTTATAAAGTTTCTATTTATAATTATATCTTTCTCATCACATTTATAATATTGTTGATAAAAGAGAATATGGAAATGTAAATTTTATTACTATTTTGAGCATAAAACTATGAATGTCATAGAAAACAATTACATATAGGTTAGCAAATAATTTAACAATGTTGAGGATAGTGTTGTATTTTCACTGTGTTCCTATTTTAAAATTGAATATGATTGGTATAATTTCCAACATTTGAGTAGTATATAATGAAAGAGAAATGAAGTTACTAAGTACATTTTTGGAATAGTTTATTTTTGTTTAATTTAAAATTAGTATGAACAAAAAGTTTAGTTGCATTTACATATTTAAATTATGTAAATGAATATATATGAATTAAACAAATTTGGTAATGTGTGAAAATATATGTATCTTTGTATATGTGTGTATAATAATTTTTATTTTAGAAAAGATATTTTCTAATTTTTTAAAATGCTTGAAAATATGGACTAAATTATATATGTATGTATGTATGCATACATATACATACATACATACATAGATATGTATGTATAGATATCATGTATGTATATGCATGTATATATATCATTATACACACACACACACATACATTAATATAAAAATACAAACAAAATATTTTAAAAGATATTTCTTTTATTAAAAAAATATGCAACAAATTTTTTAGGGTTGGTTGTGTGGGAGGGTCGTGGACAAGGAAAGCAAACACGAGTAAGATTCAAGAAAAAGAAGTATTATACTACATAGACATTGGAGTTGGTTCATATAGACCTATGTGAACCTACAAAGACAAAAGCCCTTCAAGGTGAAAGGTATTTTATGTTACTCATTGATGATTTTACTAGAATGGCTTGGGTTATTTTCTTAAAATAAAAATCTAAAGAATTTAAAAGATTTACGATTTTTAAGGCTATGTTTCAAAATTAGATTGGATTTAAGATCAAATTCCTAAGGTCTGACAAAGGTGGTGAGTTCACCTCTAATGAGTTTGAAGAATTTTTTGAAGAACATGGAATTAGAAGACAATACTCTATTGCAAAAACTCATCAACAAAATGGAGTGGTTGAAAGAAAGAATATAAAAATTTAGGAGATGGAAAGGACAATGCTAAATGAAGCTAAGTTGCTTGATGTATGCTGGAGAGATGCAACTCATACTGTTGTATATATCCTTAACAAAGGACATACAAGAGTAAATAATTGCAAGAAACCATATGAGTTATGGAAAGATAGACCTATATCTATCAAGAATTTTAGAATATTTAGAAGCGGATGCTACATCAGAGGGGATGAATGAAATTTGGGAAAGTTTGAGTCATCTAAAGGTATATTTCTTGGTTATTCAATAAGAAGCAAAGCATACAAATGCTACAATAAGAGACTGCACAAGATAGTTGGAAGTGTAAATGCGAGAGTTAATGAGGATCTACATCATTTTCCATCAATTAAAAGGGATTAGTATTTTAAATAATTGGCCAATACAAAAGAAGAAGATGAAAGTACAAAAGAAGAAGATGAAGGTACATAAAAAGAAGATGAAGTGGTAGAAGAAGTTTCAAAAAACTACTATGAATTGAAAAA